>UZAE01012386.1:0-43891 GCA_900617975.1 Rodentolepis nana
GTGCTTGACTATTTTAGGAAAGCAAATAGTCCTCTAGAACAAATGCTCTCACTGGCCCTTGAGACAATCAGCGTCAACTATCCTGCATATCAATGGCTCCAAGTCTTCACTGATGGGTCATACATAGAAAACCAAGCAAACTTTGGTGCGGGTATTTACCCTGAACAATTCTCCTTCTAAGCAGCAGCGGGACACAATAGATCCTCAATCGAAGGAGAAATTGAGGCCATTAAGATATCACTATGCCAATTATGTTGCCTGGATGCGAAATTCATCAAAGCGGCGATACTTTCGGACTCACAGTCAGCAATAAATTTAATTGAAAACAGAGAGCCACCCAAAACAGCTTAGATATACTAATGTAAAAAAATGTATCAGTTACTGAGTGAAAAAATAAGACAATGGTTCTTCAATGAATCCCTAGACACCGTGGCATTAAAGGTAATGAACTTGCTGACGCACTTGCTAAGAAGAGGACAGCAATTTTGCAAGGCATAGACTGGCCGATGTCTTTCCACGCAATGAAGGCCTTAATCAGGAGAGAATTCCAGACCTCAAGATGCAACGAACTCAAAGCTCGAACAAAGGAGAAACAGTTGGCATTGACACTCTCCGACATAGCCGACTGACGAAGAATCGAAGCCGTTGCTGAGTTTAGACTTCGTACCTGACACGATTGCCTGGCGAAGCACCTTCACAGAACCAACAACAGAATAGGCATATACGCTCAACCAACATGCCCCTATATGACCCATGGGGGGGGGGGGAATGGGGAAGACCCACCTGACTTGGTGTCCAACTTTAAAGACAACCACAGAAGCCCAGAGATACTGGGAATCCAGACAGCTAATGAACTATTATTAACTGTCCTAATACCTGCATATTTGTTCCTCCATCCCCTTGTGAAAGCCAAAGTCAACTAATGGGCTAATGATGAATATCATAAAGTCTGCCATTTAATTTTTCCAAAAGGATTTTTATATAAAGGACGTGTGTGTGTGTGTGTGTATGTGGATTTTATGCTCTAGTCTGTAGTAAATGCCACTTTAATCCTATATGGTCAACCGATCGTTATAATTTACAAGAACCAAAGTAACATATTCCACACCCCTTCATCTTTTATTCAATCTAACCAGTGCATATTTATGTTTAAAGGTTTTCTGATCGTAAAAGACTGCTATTTCAATTTAAGATTGGCCAGATTTCGTGCTCTTAGATCTAGCATGCGAAGGAGGGTTGCGTGTCAAGCACTGCTTACGTTTTAATGGTCACATGCTCTACTCAATGCAATGTCATTATTTCTCATAGTAAAATTGAGTCTAATTTTGATTTTTCAACTGTATTACTGTTGGCTGTTATCTTGAATCGCCAAGCGAATTCACTACCTTTTCTTCATCGGACTTGCGGTTGACCTTTTAGCCACTTCATTCATTTATTTTAATAAACGAATTATGAAAATCGTGCATAGCACCTTTGTTCACCCTGCTTTGTAAATCAGTCTGTTAGGAAATACGCCAGAGTGAGTCGATTCGTGTGATAGAGTGGCAGCACTTCTCTCTTCACTTATTACGATCGCTATTTCGACTTTGGTAAAATATTTAATTACGCTCTCTCGAGATCATTGTATGCAGTAGATCTTGTTCTAATAGCGAAACAGGAGATCAGGGAGAAGACGCTTGAAAATTATGAAATATAAAAGGGGTACCCTGCCACACCTATTAGTGTTATAGAATAGAATAGACAGGTTTGCTACAAGAAATAAATGAATGAGGAATATTCATTGGAAGATGAAGTAAACCAAACACACCGACTCCGTGATTGGGTCATCATGGTTCGGGACACCATAGATTTGTTGTTGCTGCACAACGCCACAATCTAGTCAGATCTAATCATCTACGACTATTTTTTCCCAGATTTGGAGCCTTCGACTCGGTTCGTAATTTGTTATTTAATAAATCATAATTTTAAGCACACTTTCGGGTATCAAATAGGCATATATCATAAATTAGCTAATAATATATTTTATGAGATAGTACACCATTATTTTCATTATAAATATTAAATGAGGAATAGTGGCCATAACCTTCAACAGTTCAACCCATCATTTGAGGCAACATGCTCTTTCAACCGCAATTTTCATAGATCTTGCTTATATTGTGACACAACAGTGAGTTGATAGGAAACTTCAATTTTTCTGAAGTAAGCATAGAGATGGTGTTAAATAAAATGCTAATCATATTGGTATCATTAAACTTTCAAGTTTCTAAAGAAATCATTCAAATTAAGGGCACTTGAACAAAATTTTAGAAAGAGAAGAGGTAAAACTAAGCTCGTGAAGTATCTACACAGGCGGAGTTGGCATAATAGAGCGGCAATAAAACCTAAGTGGTCAAGATTGATAAAGAAGAGATGAAAAAGTAGCCTCAAAGTCGTCGCACGCTTTCAATATGAATAACCATAAGGAGTGGGATAGGACAAATTTAGGTATCACAAATGCTAAAGCTGGTAATTCTGACGCGAACAAAAATAAGCTTAAGATAGTTTATCTCCTGCTTCAGGAACTATTGTATCTGGAGATTTCTTCGGTTCTTCTGAGTGACTAGCCTTGTGATGACTCTCACTAACTTGAGAGAACGATTTTATTATAGTAGGAGGAAGCTGTGAATGTCTTTGCTCCGTTTTGTGCCTTAATTGAGGTTTCTCTCCATCTTTATGACGTCGGAGCCACTCATGATGGAAAGCTTCACGGGGAGTTAATCGTTCTTCGGGCAGCCATCGAAGGCATTTTGAAAGGAAATCTAGAAAAAGAGGATCATCACGTCCTTTTAGAACTGATTTGAGCGTTTTGGAACCTGGAACGTCACGAATTCTGCCTCGCTTTGTCTTGTGTGGACGAAGATGTACGTTATTGTTAGCATCAACTTCCAGACAGTATCGAGGCACACCATAAGTTGAAGAAAAAAAATGTTTCACTCGTCGACTTTGTTCAAGCAATTTCTTTGGTGGCATTCCGAGAAGTTCTAATATACACGCCAGTTGATCACTTTCGTCTTCGCCAGGAAATAGTGGAGTCCCTAAACATTAAAAGGTCTTCCCCGTTTATTTTTTAAAAGCTAGTGAAATGCTCTACAACGATAACATTTCTTTCTTTTTATCCTTTATAAAAGGAGGGTGGTCCTTAAGCTAACATTGATGAAAATTGAGAAGTAGGCGATAGGATTTTATTAATTTATTTATCTTCTAAATTTATTTCTCGATTTAATTGAGTCAAATGAAAGGATATACATAGACGAAGTGCTTAAATTCCCCATAATAAACCTTCACTAAATTAGATACGTGCAGCATGCATTAGCATAAACTGTCTTTATTCTGGGAGTTCTTCAATGGAAAAAATTATGAAAAATTTTACTAGAAAGATAGATGGCATGCTTTCGGTGTGTCCCAATTTCTTTGTACACCATTCGTAAATTTTCATTTTTTGTGATTGGGTATGAGATCTCAAAATTACTATACTGTTGACTCATCTGTGGGACACTCCATCAATGACCAAATGTTCCCGCAAATTATGCTAGAGTTATCTGATAACTAATCGCTTTACCAACAACACACTTCGCTATTAATATACGTATCGAATAAACGTATTCCTTGCTACACGTCTGTTTCCCCTATAGCTGGGCTATAGCTTAGCTTGTTCAGGGAGTCTAGCGTAGCTGGGGTATAGCTTAGCTGGTTCTGGGAGTCTAGCTAGATGTGGGCTATAGCTTAGTTGGTTCTGGGAGTCTAGCTAGATGAGTTTCCCTTATAGCTAGGCTATAGCTTAGCTTGTTCTGGGAGTCTAGCTAGATGTTGGAAATCTTGCCATCGAGATTTCTGAGTCAGTCAGGCTTTACTAAGGTGTTTAGCTGGTTCTGGGAGTCTAGCTAGATGTAGGAGGATCTCCCATTGAGATTTCTGAGTCAGTCAGGCTTTACTAGCGTAGCCAGAGATTTCTGAGTTAGTCAGGCTTTACTAGAGTAGCAATATTTCTGAGTCAGTCAGGCTTTACTAGCGTAGCAATCCGTGGAGCTATAGCTTAGCTGTTCTGGGAGTCTAGCTAGGTGTTGGAGAATCTGCCATAGAGATTTCGGTCAGGCTTTACTAGCGTAGCAATCCGCTACAATGCAATCCGGTCAGGCTTTACTAAGGTAGCAATCCGTTACAATTCTCAACCGGTCTGGCTTTACTAAGGTAGCAATCCGCTACAAGTCTTTAACCAAGTCAGGCTTTACTAGCGTAGCGATCCGCTACACATTAATTGACACAAAATCTCACTAGACTTCGAAATAAATAACACTTCTGTTTCCCCCTCTATTTACCTTCACGATAGCACGTAAAACACGTCAATTTAGTCGTCTCAGCATAATCTCACAGGCAATATTGGTATTCTGAATGTCACTAAATAATATACCAAAACTTGATCACCCAAAATAGCTGTACAAACAGAATTGGATTTATCCAATATAAAAAAATTAATTCAGCAAAATCAAATACAATTTTACGCCAAAAACAATTGAAAGAAACATGCACCCAGAATTTTTTATAAAAATGATCAACATACCGGTAAGCAATTCAGCTAGAATGCACCCAAAGCTCCACATGTCTATGGAAGAATTATATTTGCAACCGAGAATAACCTCAGGTGCTCGATAAAATCTGGACTGGATGTATGTATAAAGACTCTGGTCTTCAAAACAACTGGATCCAAAGTCTATCACCTTGATGTTACTTCGTCCTTGATGCTTGAGCAGAATATTTTCGGGTTTGAGATCACAATGAATGATGTTATTTCGATGTAGCATATCAAGACAAATTAGAATAGAGTGAGCAAATTTTCGGACCAAGGATAGGGAGAAACCCTTGAAATCACTCCTTTTGATAAGTTCGTAAAGGTTAATATTAAGCAACTCGAAAGTCATACAGACATGTTCACGGAAAGTAAAGTGATCTAACAGGTGAACAACATTACGATTGTTCGCTAGATCCTTATTGCGAAGTAATTTTAGGATGCGAATTTCCTCTGCGGCCTGTTTAGAGAATCGATGCTCATTTCGTACCATTTTCAATGCGACGAAAGTGTTGGTTTTGTGATCAAACGCTTTCACTACTTGACCAAAACTGCCCTTTCCGAGAATTTTGAGCACTTCATAGCGATAAGCTATGTGATCATGTATAGTGTGAATGTAAGTACCGCTTTCATCATCGAAACCAGAATTCGAAGATGATATCTGGCCTTTATTGGAAGCCCGGCCCACAAAGTAGATTTTGTGGTAATTAAGAATCTCCACTAATTCATGGGGTGTAAGTTTATCTTTGTAAAGACGAATTGCCTTTTGGGGTGAAATACCTTCCGATGGATAGATTTCTGGGTTTTGAATAGGCGTACCGCTGACATGAAGATCGCAAAAAGACTGATAGGAAATATGCTCCTTTTTGTCGATATGGTTTAACTCATTTCCGGCCAATCTCCATGAACAATTAATGCGCTTTTGACTTGAAGTCCCATCGAATGATCTGAGTCTATGTTTCGCAAAAAAAGGAATAGCAGAATATTGCTTTTGGTTAACTAACTGAACAGCAGAATGGCCTCTTGTACAAACAGAAGTTTCACTTCGTTCATTTTTAACGGTTGGGTTATTAGTCTTGCACTCTTTTTCAGACCCCATAAAAGTATACGATGATTTCCGGTGAGATAATGAAGGGGTGGAATAGGGAGTAGATATTTGCTTTTCATTAACTTTAATGGTGCCTATCGACATTAGTAGGACTGAAATATGAAGTATGGTCATTCAAAATATAGACAATGTCTTTACAAGAATCAAAATAATTTGTAAATAACAAAAATGAAAGCAAGTTAAATAGAAAAATCTTGAAAAATACTAATTATTCCATAATAGCCACCCGATTTAAATATTTTTAATAAATTATTAAGCGTTGATTTCTAGTTTAATTGGCGAAAAAAATAAAGTTTAATATACCACTTGCAAAAATGCCAAAGCCTCTTAATTCACTAAGTATTTCAATACAAATATAGTCATGGATGGATTCAGCTTACTGACACAAGAGAAATTAACTAAAAACAAAAGTGCAATAATATATATGTACATATGAGCAATATACTAAAACAGTTTGAGCGCCTCTCGAGATAGCAACACGAGAAATTTTTGAAGGTTAAATGTGAATCGAATAAAAGAGTTTCTGCAAATAACAATTTATTCTGATAAAATAATTTGTTCTGTCAGCAAATAGCAGAATTATTTTTATTTTCATGTGAGCGATTAATTTAAATTCAATTATTGTGGCTTACTTGGCTTATATTTAATTTGAATTTTTTTCACTTGTATTCATATCCTCCAAGGTAAAATCTGATTTAATTATTCAACTGTTTTATGAACTGAAATACCTCCACTTGTATAATGCACAAATTTTGAACAAAAATTTATCATTACAGTTCAATTTAGCAATACGTCACTTATGCATTCATTACAACCTAATTAGCTTCCGAAATCAGAACATATTGTTGAATCACAAATACTTTAGTGGTAATCTATAACCAATGTTTACGAAAGGCAGTGAAGATGCTAATTAAAGTAATTGAATAAATATGCTAATCTATTGATTAACTAATAATAAATTGTCATCTCAACTTTTCTTGAATAAAATGGTACATTTTTATCAAACTCCTCCCAGCGAAACCTGTTTATTCACGCATGCAAACCTTTGATCATCTTCAAAGGCTCCGAATGTGTGAGTGGTAAAGGTCAAGCAGATGATGATGTTGAATTTCCGGGAGTTCGGTATTCTACGGCGAAGGATCGTATGTCTCCTAAAAGATCTCCGTTGGATCCGATTTTGATAGGAAAGATCAAGAATGAGATTTCCCAATACTGCAGCCTGTGTTTTTCAATATGAGAGGTCAGTTGTTACGAAGCCTTAAAAAGATGAGAATCTTTCCCACCCGTTTTAAGAGAAGTTGCTTGCTCATAATGCCAAGAGGTTTCTCATCTAGATCATTGAGCTTGGATGGTGAGAGAAAATGGTAGTCTTGGAGGCCACGAAAGTCATCAAATTGATCATAAAACTGATGCGCCGTCTGCCAATGAGTTTATTGATTGCGGCAAACTGAATGAACTTAGCGCTAGACCACGTTGAAAACGCAGCAAACAAGATAATACATGTCCAGGAAGACTAAGATCAACGTGAGAATAGATTCAAGATTAGAGTTTGCATTTTGTATATCACTTTTGCCGATCACTCAGATAGGACCTCAAGGCCGGTTTATGGTTTTAATGTGGTAGGACGGAACGAATTGATGCACGAGAGCTCTATTAGTGCTTACGAGACTAGCTACACTTACATTATACCCATTTTGCCAAAAAATTAGAAAATAATTATAAAATAACAAGTTTTATACAATACTCAGATAACAAGAATCCTTCGAGATCCGAAATCTTTCACTTATTACAAAGTCTTACTAAATCATCCATTAAAAGATATATAGATTTGAATCCATTGATCTCAACACGGATAAAAACACCAAATTTGTGTAATTCATTATTAACTAATGTAAAACAAAATTAACAGACACGAGAAATACGAATAAAAGATAAACTGATTTGTGAAAATAAGGTACATAAAGATCGGGATTACGTTGAAATTGGTCAAAAGCACTTTTACATTTAGGAGTGCAAAAAAGCAAGTGAAAAAGGAGGCAGATATTAATGGCATTAATGTATTATGGAGATAACGTATTAATGCATACTTTCATCCCCCGGGTGTGATGATTGATCTAAAATCGCGAAAAAAATCGAGCTATTAAAATCAAATCGTGAATAAAAATAGACAAAATTAGTGGAAAGGGATTAACGCACCACCAGGAACGTGGCCTGAGTATGGAGACTGTGGAGTGACACTGTAGGTAGTCTGGGCCGTTGCATAGGGCGACTGTCTTTGCTGTTGGGGCAAAGCTGTTTGCTCATAGACGTTGAGGTGAGGAGAGGCGTAGCCAGGTACAGGCTGAGAGACTCTTGAATATGAAGGTGGTAAGTAACCCATATTGTAGTGCTGCGATGGTTGGCTCTCAGAAATAAGATATTGTGCGGGGCAATCTGAATGACTACCCACGGAAACTGCCGCCTCAATTGGGGATTGACGGTGTTGGGGTGCGGAAAAGAATTGAGACGATTGGTTTGTCTGAGTATGCAACTCCATCTGTTGAGATGGGGACTGGTGGTATCGATATTCCGATTCATACTGTGGTGCTTGGCCTGTGGAAAGAAAGTAGGCATTTTACATATTAATGAAAACATACTCCACAAGAACCTAATGACACTATTTGCTTTAAAGGTAGCTTTGTAAATGCTACTCCAAGTGATATAGAAAAGTGACGACTGTTGCTATTTGTATAAAGTATAACATATGAATATCTAGCGAATGTGAATTTAGAATCTAATTGCTTACATTAAATATAGCAAAAGATACAATCATCTGCTTAGCCGGTAACAGGGAGTAAAACAAGAATCGTTTTAAAAGCCTTGTTAACCAATGAAAATAGTTTGAAAATATACAGCACTACTCCTTTTTGAGTCCAGATAATTAAGATTCATGGCTAAGCATAATCACAATTTGGAATTTAAGCGGTAACATCTGACGAAAGTGCCAATTGTACAAGTCAGCTCCTACCTACTTTACTAGAGAAGCTGAATACCTTTAATTAGGGCTTCCCCTTGGATACTACAACTAAATGTAATCTAAAACAAATAAAACTCACCGCCCTTAGTAGGTAGCTGTTCTTGACCCTTATGGGACAATCTCTGTTGGGAATAAGATATGGGCTGTTGTGATGTGGTCATTTCTCCACTACCGCCACCAGTGTCTGCGGAAGGCATTTGCTGTTGAGGGATGAATCGAGGCCTCTCCTTTACAGACCCAGTTCCCACTCGACTAAAGATAACAGGAGGCTCAAAACCCGCCTCTTCAACACTGGTTGTAGAAGATGCATTCGGTGTTTTCGCAGTAGTAGTAGCTTGGTAAGGACTTCGCTAAAGAAGAGACGAAAAAACACACTCGTATACACTGTATTATCCTGATCTTAATGCCTTGACTATGTTTTCTTAGCAGATAGTCGTGAGGCACAGTTGTACAAAAGCCAAAAACGAGGATCTGATTTCAACTTTGAGTTAATACAGCCTAAAAGCCAGCATGGAGAATATTTGTTGGATGAAACGATCAATGAACGGGCTCCGCATCGTTGAACAAGAAATCGGATTGGACCAAATGATTGGTCAAATAAGAAATCCCAAATTCTTACAATGGTTTTGATTATGCATTTTCATTACCCAAGTCGAGTAATGGAGATTTCAAATAACCATTGCATAGTAATGGAATGTATAAATATCGATCAAACATTAAGAACATGACCTCCGCTATTATACCTTCTGCAAATGTGTTCAAGGAGGGGAGTGAGGCAGCAACTGCGAATGGAATAACGAAATGATACATGCATAAGATTAAATGAATTGACATTATAACATGTAGACAGTTCTGGAGGAATTAAAGACGGAGTTTTATAAATAACAGACAGGAAAAATTTAAGTATTTTGCCAAAACACGACCAATTCTGTTAGTTGAATTTAATCAAGTGGCATACGGAATCATTTTCTTGCCATGGTCCTGAAAACGCAAAACAGATTAAGGAATTATGGCGACACTACCCAATCTTATAAACCTGTGCAGCTTAGGATCACGAAAATCAAAGAAATGCAAGGTTCATTAATTAAAAAATTGCATCTAGTGACAAATACAACCTAAAATAAGAGTATAAAACATACAGAGCTATAAGTGATAAAATGGCAACAACTAATGGATAAAAACTATACTTTTCCGTATCGAAATTTCAAATGATAGCTATGGATCATTGACTTAGAGACTGATTAGTGAATTTTAATAGTCATACATGAGGTGAGTCAATGGGAACAGCAGAAGCGGGAGTAGCTGCTTGATATGGAGGTGGTGGCGGAGGCGCAGTTTCTGGATGAGTGTGGTGGTGTGGATGTTGCTGATGACCGCTAACGACTGAAGTTGCCGGTAATACAGGCGGTGAACAAAGAGAGGGTTGAGCACCGCCACCGACTGGAACACTACTGCCGGGGGAGGCAGCAACAGAGGGGGAGGAACCACTGGAACAGCGCGTAGTCTGTTGTTGTTGTTGCTGCTGTTGCATGACAAAACTCGACTCAAACGACGGCGAGGATGCGTGCGTAAATCCTAGTTGTTGCTGTTGTGATGGAGACGAGGCAGGATAGAATGAACCAGGGGCTGGAGGTCGCATGTGTCGCTGCGGTGGTGCTGTTGGATAGTTATAATTCGAACCCGGATGTGAATACATCTGTTGCTGCAGATGTGGATGTTGATACATGCGCTGAGAAAAAAGAATAGTTCGATCAAACTCATTTAATAGGTATTGCAAAGCAACTTTATTTTCAACGACCCAAATAAATTTCCAAATGTACATTTAATCCACGCGTCAATACTCCAAATATTAAATCAGTTTCCAAATAATACCGGCATTGATCCAGGTAAAGGAATCAATTTAGAGTTTACCACAGGGAAAAAATGACAATATTTATTGATGAAGTAAGATGGTTTCGATGTTATTAAGACATGACACATACCTGTGTCGGCTGTGGTTGATTTTGTTGAGGCATTGTTGCCTGGGGTGGATTTGGTGACATGCCCATCTTCATTGCAAGTATTTCTCGCAGTCTTTGGCGTTCTCTGTCACCGGGAGATGGGCCAGCCGATTGTGTTGGAGATTGCAAGGAAGTGGAAGGCTGCGAGAGTTGAGAACTAATGTGGCCGCCCTGGTGAATAGACGGACCGTGAACACCACCACCATAGTGTTGTGGAATGGGAATTGATGCCTGCATAGAAAAAAACGGTATAAGAGCCACCAACAAGGCAAGGTGAGTATTTACCAAGCACAATAGTGTATAACTACTCAGATGAAAGGATTACAATGTAAATAGTCTAAAGGAGAGCGATTTCTAAAAAAATATCCTGAAACATAAGACCATCCTAAACTCCTAATAAACAGACTAAATCTATTATCTTCCCTATTTATCAAGAATAGTCCTTTATTAAGATTACTGAACGCTCACTGATAGATAACGACTCTGTGAACACAATTTTATTGATGGAAGAGATCTAATTTACTTCACTTTGTCTTGAAAGCAAATTAATTTAACTTAGCATTCGAATAACATGAAGAGGAAGAGTGCGTTTACAAAAACCTTAGAAGAGATAGAAGCGCATGTCTACCATCAATCATATGGATTGTGGCATAGATAAGAAAAAAACCTACTTGCTGCATTATTGAGCCAGTTGCATAACGAGTCTGCGGGGGCTGCTGCATATAATGCTGCTGTTGATAGTGCTGCTGATGCAACATCTCCTGCTGATGTTGCTGAAACATGAGCTGTTGTTGTTGTTGGGCAGGAGAAAGGGGAGAGGCAAGACTACCACCACCAACAACACCCGGTGACCAACGAACATGCTGCTGCTGCTGCTGTTGTTGTTGTTGTTGTGAAGACGATGCGGGTGGTGGCATTGGTGAATCCACACTAGAAGCAGTAGGCCATGCTGGTGGCGGCGGCGGCAGTGGTGGAGGCAAATGTGCTCCCTGTTGCTGCTGTTGAGGTGGGCGATTCATCTGCACAAAAGGAAAGACACTATTTACCTTTGCAAAAAAGGAATACCAAAATAAATATAAAAAATATAAAAAGTTCGCCAAACAGAAGCACCGACAAGGGATGCTGAGGCCTTCTAGGCACGCCAGGCAAAACACAACAACGACATTACCAAAACATGACCATATGAGAATTACCATGGATTGATCAGGGGTGCCTGCAGAGAGGTGAGGCTGTTGTTGTTGGAATGGGGTGGCGGGGGAAACAGGCTCAGTAGAATGTGAAGGGGCTGGAGGCAGAGATGTGGGCCCACCACGTCGTTGCGAGCCCCCAACAGAACCACCAAGAAGAGAGCTGCTAGGTGAGAGAGAAGGAGAGGGCTGTGAAGCCGACACAGAGGGCGGGTCACGGTGTTGAGCCTGGAAGTGCAAAGCACCTTGTGGTTGTTGCTGATGATGCTCAGGCTGCTCTTCTGCAGAAGTAGGTGACTGCCGTTGTGAAGCAACTTGTCCTTCCATAGGAATTGCATTACTTCCGCCTTCTCCCTCCTGAATCAAGAATAAAAATTTATGCATAAAATAATGTGCTAAACCTAGATAATATATAACAAAATTTGTATTTTGTGGTATTTTGAAAAGCAGTCCCATGAAATGCCATTTACTTGGCCATTGTAACCCTTACCATAGTATGCCGTTGACTATATAGTCCTTGAAAACGCATATCTACCATATTTTATTGACTATTTCTCTTTTAACGCCCTGCTACAATTGGAAGCAACAAAAATTTATTTCTGATTAAGAACTATAAGTATGCTAAGCCAAAATCCTCATCAGCTACTTACCAACACGCATAATGACTGGCAAAAATGTTGCACTCATAAAATATCCAACCTTACGAAACTACACTGCGGGAGACGCTGGTAATGACAAAATGGTTGTTTCCTCTTTACCTGCTATCCTCCAAAATCAAGTGAAGCATTTTGCTAAAAGCTGGACAGCAAAGAAAACCGACACAATTAATAAAAGAAACGCACAACTCCTAACGAATGCTGATCTGACTCCACAGGAGCTGGAAATGCAGAGGTATCTGGAACTCTTGATTGTATTGGAGACTGAGCATTGAGTTGTGAAGGGGGCGAAATATGCTGTTGATGCATTATTTGATGAGATAGTGGCCTTTGAGGTTGCTGGAAGGGTGGCTGATGATGAGTAGGCACAGGTGATGGTGCATAGTCCGGCAAAATCGATGTCGTGTTGCCACCGGAACCGTGGCCACCAGCAGGCGCCCCAGGAGGCATTCCTGAAGATTGAGGAGGCTGCTGTGGATAGGGAACATGGGGAGAAAGAGGTGTACTAACCCCGCTACCAGCCGTCTGCAACATCAAGTGCTGAGTATGAATACTTGCTCCAGGGTCCCGAGGAGAGGTGCTTGCTGCTCGAGATTGTGTTTTATTTGCACGAGCTTGGGTCTACAATTATAGAGAAAATAACCTTAAACATTGCAAATCATGAATATTTTTCTATTGTACCTACTAAAATAGTCACTTTCAGTCTCTTTTCCGAATACTCTTTCTTTAATAACCGAATAGTGGAAGCTTATAAGTAACCAGAAGATGCAAAACGGTGACTGTGTGCTTTACTGGGCACTCCCTTCATTTATAATTAACTAATCTACCACAATAATTCAATACAATTGCAATAAAACCTGCATGCAAAACTATAATACGATTTACAGCTAACTAACAAGTGTTCCATAGAAACTTAGTTAATCATGATACGGTACATTACCAATGCAGAACATTTCTATGATGCTGATACTTTGCTCAACTTTTGAAGAAACCTAGAAGTTGTGACTGTTTGAGAAAGATCCCCTTACATACGGTAACACATTCTCACCCAAAAAGAAGGCCATTCAAAGAACTTACAACAAATTGAGAACGCCTATCAGAAGGAAGGCGACGCCACAATTTTTGTATTTCGCGAAACCTAGTCCGCGAGTCGGGATACTGTGCCCTGAGAGTGGGATGCATGATATTGGCATAAAGCACCGGCGCGATAGAAGACCTCTCACCGAGCCGTTCTTCATCCTCCCACTTCTCACTATTGAGACGCCGTGAGCCGAAATTAGCGCTGCTCGTAGTGGACATCGTTGGACCACCTTCAAAACCTGGAGGCAATGGGGTCTGGGGTTGAGTCTGCAGTACTGAAGGCACAAGAACATCTCCAGGAAGTTGCTGTTGGCTGTTGCCAGAGACACCCAACGGAATCTCCATTGCACGTCGAGAACTTATATCTACAACAACGATAGCAACAAACTGAGATACAAATACTTTTATTCTTGAAAAAAGTAGAAATTCGAAACAGTCATTTATAATATCCCCACAGCACGTTCCACTGTCCGATTCTATTAATTCAATAACTATACTTATTGTATTCACCAAATGTAAGTTTGTAAAACCGTACGCCCGCTTCCGATGGCACGCGTAATACATAACAAAAAAATATAAACTCTTGAGAGGCGGTGTCCGAGATATTTTTTGCTTTAAACAGACATTGAAGTTAAGCATCAATATCTCAAAATAAGAGACCTTTAAAGAGAGCAACAACTTTCACTCTTCAAAACCGATATCCTCGAACGTAATTTTGCTCCCCTAAATGAATAACCAGAGCCAGGTTCAACTCTTACAATTGATCAAGTACAAAAACACTTCGAACTTTACAAATACTAGTTGAGAGACAAGTGACAAAAGGTTTACCCCGTCGAAGCATAGTTTTCAGTTGTTGATTTGAAAGCAAGCCACCTTCAGGAGCTGGTACAACAGATGGGAGCATCTGTTGAGAGGATTCATAGGCTGGGTAATGTGCTTGACGCGGTCCACCACTGGATGATGGGCCTGATGGAATATGACTTGGACTCATTCCTCGGTAAGCACCGGTAAATCTTTGTTGCTGCTGCTGACCGGGCGATAGATAAGTCATTTGTGATTGATATTGAACGGGAAGGGGGTATCGTTGGGCCACTTGTGGTTGGGTCGGCGGTCTCCAACCAACAGGACTTTGTGTTTGGGGTGGCTGCCTTGACGATGATCCTGGATAAGGCGGTGGCGGAGGTGTACTTTCAGGTGGAGAGTAACTCGGTTGTTGCTGCTGGTGAGGAACGTAGAATTGTTGTGGTCGCTGCTGTGGCATCATTGGAGTAGGAGGAGGGAATTGCTGGGGGGTTCTTGCAGAATAAGCTGATTGAGGTTCATTCTGAATTGTCGAGAAAGGAGACTGCGCAGAAACCTGTGACTCAGGTTTTGGCGGTGGAGAGGCAACATCTGATGGAAGACCACTGCTTCCCCCTCCATCCGATTTCTCAAACTTTGTCAACTGAGATTCGATATCAAGAGCACTCAATTCAGGCAACATTTGAACATCCACTTGTGACTGCTGACTTGGAGTAGCAGGAGTAGTTTCTTGATTAGGTTCTTGTGAACCTGATGGAGACATTCGTTGCCCCTCATCTGGGAACAAGGGCCGACCCTGCTGTTGATATATCGCATCTTGTGATACCTGGGTCTATAAAAGAAATAAATTAAAAGCGAGCGTCATTGTGATAATTAAAGCATTTTCGAATAGGAATCAAACCCTTGAAGACAGATCCTGAGTTTGTTTCGAATCAATAAACGATTGTGTTTGTTGTTGATGTTGTGAAGAGGGGGGATCGGTAAAGACATTCATCGGCACACCACCAGGAATACGATTTAATGAAGACGATTCGGTTAGGGTAGTGGAAGTTACTGGAAGTAGACGTGCAGTCGTTTCAGCAGATTGAAAACTGTTAGCCAGTGTCAGGAAATCGTCAACAAACATTTCGTTTACATCATCTAGACTGGGTTCAGTTTCACGTGAAGGAGCTTGTAATTTTGCTTTCAAAGTTGGCGACTGAATGGCGTGTGATTTGGCATCTGCTCCCACGCTAACAGAAGTAGACGGAGCATTGAAAATTTCATCGACATCCCTAGCCTCTTCCTCAAAGCTACCAATAGTTCCTTCATCTTCAATGCATTCATTATCGTCCAAAGGGTCTTCAAGTAAATCATCCACACTCGATGCAGCGACTCCGGAGGCAGCACTGGCAGCAAATGGAGACTCGCCAGGCCAAAGACTTGTTCGAATGCTAGGGCCACCAACAGGAGTGGGTGAGGTCAAACTGCTTCTAGGACTGGGAATTTTGGACGATTGGGACGAGCGATTCCATGAACTTTCCTAAAATGACCACAGACAATTTAGTAATTAACCTCAATACTGAATGTCGCGTTCGTTTATGCAGGAAAACGATGTTCAAGGAGATAACACAAAATTATCCCTAACGACCTTAAAGCTTCTGTGAAGTGTGAAATGACAGTCTTTGATAATTTTACCGAAAACAGACACGAAACGAAAGCCCGCCACATTGTCCGTTTAGGTCTTATAAATTAATAATAGTTAAAGCGCCATCTTTCTAATTATCATGCTTGATTGAATTTAACACCTAAACTTACTCAATTCATAATACAAAAACCTCGATGGCTTACGGCTTTTCTGAAACCTCCAGATTCACCGAGTGAATACTGGTCGGTTATAGAGAGAGATCGACTAGGAATTGATGAACAAGCTGCAACAGATGTGGTAGATGGTTTTCTTCTGCGTTTTATGCCGACCACAGAGCCCGCTCCGCTCGTAGCACCAGGTTCATTCGATGCTGAAGCAAGCAGTTTTTCACTGAAGAAGGCCTTCATTAAGTAATCGGGATACATTTCCTCCAAATCCGACTTCTTTTTATTGGGACGACGCTTCTTACCCATTGGTGGAACCACTGCATCTACTGCCGCAGCTAATTGTGACTTCTTATTCTAAAAATAAAATTTATCAGTCATTATTAGAAAATCAAAACAAATAATTTGAATATGTCTTTGATTATAAATTTTGTCATTTAAATTCTAAGTGTATTGAAACAAAGTATTCGTTTATTGTCACCTAACGATAAGTGTTTCAGAAATTGATAATATGGTAAATATCTACGATAATTTAACGAATTCTTTGCTCAGTCAATTAGTACGGCACACCAGAAATAGAGTTTGGATGATTAAAGTGTAGGTGACTGCTACGCCACACGCTAGTATTTCGTTCTATGGTGGAAAGTTTGAATGGCTAACCTGATGAATACGAGGAATCTTGGCACGAAAACCCCCCAAACCAAGATTGCAATGACGTCGAGGAAGTGTGCTAGGTTTAACGCCACCTTTTTTGCAAACGCCAGGAGCCTAAATGGGAAGCAAAGAAGCGATAAAAAAGAGAGAAGATGGAGGATCAGGAGTAAGAAAATGCGCATACATTTGAGAGGGAGGTGGATGGTCCAGATCCAAGTGTCGAAGGAAGTTCAGATGCAAAGACAGAATTAGTAGCAGCACCACTTGTAGTAGCTGTTGAACTTGAATCCCCTGTGGCACCACCACCATGGACAGTATCCTCTTCCGACACGACACTTCGAGGCGATTTTGCCATTTCTCCGTAGACCGCAGATGTAAATTCTGAATCGGCATCCACACCAGAATGCTGACTGACATCCTCATCCACCTAACGATAAAAAAGGATATTAAGAAATGCATTTCACTTGGCATCTAAAAAGGTAATGCTAGATTATTAGAATCAGAAGTTGAAAAAAACTTGCCGGTGTGTAAACGGAAGGCGGACCAGTGTCCATAACTGAATGATTATCTGCTATAGCTGTTGAAGCATGATTTTTCTGTCGTGGCCCAGTAGGTGGACGCTTTGGTGGATTCTTTATCATCGCGTTGCGAATTGTATTCAACCCATTTAGAGTTAGCACAACTCCATGCATGTAGAAGAGGCTTTATATGAAATGCAAACAAATTCAAGTTTGAAAAGATTTACAAAACGATCAAATTTGGCAAAAGGTACTAACGTTGGATCAGAAGAATCCTGCTCATCGTCAGATCGGGCAGCAAGAGAGCCAGTAGAATTCATTCCAACAGCCTTATCACCAAGACAACCATCAACACTCTCCGATCGCCAAGTGGCAGGAAATGGCACCACAGGACCATTGACCTTGCGAAAGTCCAATAACTGCTGATGGTTAGGCCCATATTTTGACCCAAGTTCCCGACAAAGAATGCAGGCATATCTCCCATCATCAACTACGAAGTCAGCCTCATCATCAGTGCGAATTTGATCACAACTACCGTGCAATGTGCGGTTGCATTCGGAACATTTGACAAGAAGTTCCATATCATGATATGGTTGTGTACACACTGGACATTTGTCAAGGGATGCACAAGGGCCACAGAGAGTATAGCTTTCGCACCATTGGCAGTTCTTACCAGGCGTTTTTTTCTCACAACGGTGGCAATATACGCAATTGTTACATTTCCAAGACCCCTACGAGAAAAAAAACAGTTCAATTCATGGAGAGGATAATATAGAAAGACGAAAATGACCTAAACCACTGAGCAAATTAAACATGGAGACATATAGAGAAAGGCACACGGAAACAAAGGGTATCTTTGGGGTATACATGAAGAGGACTAGTAGCAAGCGACGCGTTTCAGCAGTATGCTGTACATCTACATCTAATAGTGGCCTACACATTTAACGCTACCTCCACAACCATATTACGTCTTCGTTTACGCTGAGAAGATGAGCGTGCACTGGCGTTGTTGCCTACCTTTGGCACATCTGCAAGAGGTGGATCAAGGCAGAAAATATGGTAGCTTATGTCACAATCATCACAAAGAATCAGTTTGTCCTCATCATTGGCTTGACCGCAAATTTCGCAGATTGTGCAATCAAGACAGCGCCAACCCTTCTCTCGAATAGTTCGACCCACGTTTTTTAAATCTCCACAGTAGCTGTGATATGTCTGACCACATTGGGCACAGGGAATCAGTGGACTTGTGTCTAAACCGAAGGAACCACATGCGACACATATATCCTGCTCCAGAGAAAATCGATCATCTTTCCGGGCGATTATCACAGTGGTTGGATGATCGTCTTTTTCGTTATTCCCTCCGGACTCATTCTAAAAGGAGAAATAAATAGAGGATTAAAATAAAAAGTGGAAACCTCAGCAAACATTAGAAAAGAAACGCCGAAAAAGTTAGACTTTGGCGCGCAAGCCAAGCTTATATATCAGGCGCAAAGCTGCAGCAACTAAATAGTGGTGCAGACTACAACCCCCCCCCCCCCCCCCACCAAACCTCTCTAATACTACCCTCGCGACTGCATGGGTGCGGATCAATCAAAAAGATGACACGAGAATCGATTACTCATGATGAAGGTCAATTACATATAGGCGAAGCAATAGCAGCAAAGTCGAATAAAATCCGTTACACTACTTCTTTGCCCTAACAATTAAAGTTTTTACTGATACGAAAGCATTAAACTAGCATTGGTTCTGCAAGCAGCGAGAAAGGAAGGATTAGTATATAATTCTTATGTTAGGCAAGGATATGATCAACACCAATAGCAAATGGATAATTAACAGAGGTAGTTAAGACGAGAATTCAATCTTTAAATCCAACGTGAACGTTGCTTCAATAATCTTTAGGAACCACTAACCAGAAAGAATGGTCAGAAAATTAAACTCTTCGAATGCGAATAAAAAAATAACGAATAATGGTGCTTGTAGAAGTTAAATGGAATTAATCTCTTCGTAAGCCATTCTATTTCTCAGCAAGAACCATCAATTTTTTCTTATCTTCCAAACAATTTGTGTTGAACTAATGCAGAGACTGTAAGCTTGAACGAGTAAATAGTAGCATTAAATTGAATGAAAAAATGTAAAAAACAACCGAGTTTTTGTAAGTTGAATAAAAAGAAACCAGAAAAAAACAAAAACGAAATCATTTACTCGAACTGCCCAACAAGATCTGTCGTCGACTTGGCGAACAAGACGCATCTAGAGGACGCGAAAGCAGACAACAGTGACTTTAAGCAAGGGTATTTAGGAAAAAGAACAACGAACGAAAACAAGTAAAACACATAAATTGATACATTTTGGATTTCCGACAGGACACTTCTCTCGAAATTACTTGGTCGACCTCGCCTTTTGAAGCGACATTTCGAATTCAATGGCTCATCACTATGTGCTGCCATCGAGTTGGCAGTAGGCCGAATATCCTGAACCGAAAAAGGTAAGAATGATTGCGCTGGAGCTATTTCTACAACCTGCTGAAAGAACATCCGTATGTAACGTACATAGAGTAGGATAGATGAGTACATGGACGGTAGTTAAAATGGTTGAAAAACTCACAATTCCAGCTTTGCGACCCTTTGTTCTTCGAGAACGAGTTCCACTAAAACTGGCCGAGCTTGATACTGAACCGCAAGCTGAGCGTTTACCCGTGGCAGTCTTTGGGAATTGTGGTGGCTTTACCGGAGGTACTGGATACAAATTTGAAGCAACTGAACCGTAAACCTAAGCAAAAAAGCAAAAGGTGTCAATATTAATGACATATCGGAAGGCGCTTTAACTCAATTTATGCACCTTATGCTTAAATGCATCTGAACCTTCAGTTTTCAGACGTTTTCTAGTCAGTTCTCCCATACCCATCGAAACAGATTTGGTCTTTGTGAGACTGCCTACTGGTCGACCCACAGACTTATGAGAACGTGTGGTTCCTCCAGCTACTCCCATCTTTTCACCTCGAGATTTAGGAGATACAGAGGTCAAATAAGCCGCTACTGCACTAGGCTGCTTATCGGCATCCATTGATCCAGTAGAAAGCTTATTTGACAAGACGCTGGGAGTAGAAACTGATGGTTGCTGGGCAATGGTGGCACTAGTACAGGCAGTAGTATTGAGCTGTGAATCATCTGGAAGTGAAGGACTAGCACTGGGATCACCCAAATCACTGCCACTTGCACCAACAACAAAAGGGCCTGTACGAAGACCGGCAGTTGCTGAGTGGGCTTCACTTGAGATTGCTGAATCCCTATTTCTGCATGACGGGCAAAAGTAGGCAACAGTCATATTAGAGGGAGCCAGAGAGTCCTCAAAGCCGATTCCAACAGAAACAGCACCAGTAAGTGGAGAGGAGGAATGGGGTGAAGCTTGGCCCGTCGGATCACAGTCATAATGCACCATTCGACGACACCCGATGCATTGCCGCCCGGGCCATGAACTAGAAGTTGCTCCACCTGACTATAGAAGGCAAAATACTGATTAATTCCTTCATTTTAATAAGTTATATCTTTCAAGCTAGACACATGGAAGAAGTGTTTATGGACATTTAACGGAGATAGAGGAACTTCAAATGTAAAACTAAAACTACAGAAAACAAATATGATAAAATGAAGTAAATGAAAAAAATATATATTTGCACATCACATCCACACAAATTAACATAGTTGAGAAAGGCTGAAAGACACAGTAGACTGCAATCTGGCATTGGAAATATTCTATGTCGGCGAATTGGTTGCAGGTAAACCCCGATGGAAATGCGTCCTTGCTTGCTATAATGATCAGTCTCCACAATAGCATTGCAGTCTCTAGAACGTCTATAGCATATAAGTTCAGTAAAGCATTTTTTGAATAGTTCGACAATTTCGCACTAACTGCTTCGCTAGCTGAGATAGTGTAGATCTACTATTTGTAGCTGAGTGCGGATATCGATAACTTGATGTGAAGCAAAAATTAGAAGTAGATCAGCACAAAATAAGAACACGGAGTCAAAATCAAGTAGCGGATAAAATCAGCCTAACGAAAAATTGACTAATTGAATAAAAATTTAATAGTATAGCAGCAAAATACATGAAACTAAAAAGTGCACAAAATTGTAACCATCAAATTGACTATATCTTTTTCTATAAAATACTAGATTTTGATAGAAACCATTAATACATAAAAGAAAATCAGCATAAAGGACTTACACGGACATAAATATGTAGAAACAGGAGTTAGCAGAATGTTCATTCGCCCGATCTTCTATAATCAAGACTAGATCTCAACAATGCAGACGACACCAATACCTTCCCGATTTCTGCTATTAGTGTATCTACTATGGTGCCAGAGTGCACTGATCTTGGAACCCCTAACGAGAAACATTAAGATAACCATTTCTTGACCAACATTATCCAATACGGTCGGTCAACCTAAACCCTGAAAGTAAACTAATGAATAGACACCAGTTGACGGCTACATCAATATTGCGTTAATCACCTTATAATAAGCTATTACAACTTCCAGTTAACATTCTTGATACCTTAAGGGAAAGAAAATAAGCCGAGAAACTTTGTACCTGATTTAAAACGGAATAAAACTCAGTAGAGAGAAGCTTACATTGAGACAGCAGCGCCAAGCACGTTCGCAAACAGCACAACAATTAGCCGGAAGTTTTCGAGTGTTGAAACAACGGTCACAAAGAGTATAGTTATTGTACCATCGAATAGCGGTTCCCTGTAAAAATATATGACTAACACTTTGTCCTACTTGATCTACTGTGCCGCTTTTCTTCGAAGGAACTTTTGTAAGAGAAAATTGTCGAAGACCACAATCCATGCAAATCCGACAGCGCTCGCATTTGAATCCGTTTTTAGGTATGTCAGTAACCGGTGGTATCAAGCAATATGTATGAAATCCTCTATCACAGGTATCGCACATGACCATTTTCAGATCGTCCTTACTTTCCCTAATATAATGTGGTAAAAAGAACTAAATAAAATTAAACCTGCAAGTAAGGCAAGTCTTGCATTCGGGGCATTGCCAACCGACTCGAACAGTAGGACTGAGTACACCAGATGGCTCAAGACATTGATTGTGAAAATTGGTACTACAGCTGCTACAGAAAATCATATCAGATACGTTCTTCTTCTGGTCGCATAAGGGGCAAGGCGAGGCTGCTTCTCCCAATGTGCTCACCAAGTCCATGTGAGTTGGACAGAAAATAAGATACAATTTGCCTTCCCGAAAGCAACCGGCCGCAGAGGCACAAGAAACATGGAAACTACGAGAACAGCCGTCAGCGCGACAAGGAATGCTAGCTCCAAAGCGAAGACACAATGAGCATACGGTTTCAAGGGCTTTGACAACCGCTTCTTCAATGCCCTCAAAATATCCTGACTCAGTCATTTTAACACCAAAAGACCATAAAGCACATGGACGATGAGCGTAAAAAACATTTCCGGATGTACAAGGCTCAATGAGATTTTCTAGTACAAGTTTAACACCTTCAGGATTCCAACCAATTTCTCCTAATTCATCAATAAAACCAAAAGGACGGCCATCCGAATCGATGAATACATTCGAAAGGCCATTTAAAATAGGCCGGCCATCCGCCTCAAGAATTTGGCCCTCCTGCAAACGCCGACATGAATCAAGAGAGCAATGAGGACCAACGAGGTTGCAAGATGGAGTAAGAGGAAGAGACGCTTTAAAGGAATGCTCAGGTTTTGATATACAAGATTTATACTTTTTATCAATAATCAACTGAGGGATCGGTAAAGGCTGTCTCGTTGTGGGAATTGGGATGAGATCACCAAGACAGAACATAGACGATGAGTCCATTGCACAAAAAGCACACAAAGATGGCACACTAAAGGACGAAGAAGATGGATTCATTTCGTCTAGGCACTGACTTGAAATTGAATGGCAGACGTTATCCATAATTAAATAAAGCAAGGCGCAAGTTCGTTCTTATTATCAAGAATCTAAAGTCAGAATAATTTATTCATTTAAATGCTTAGTGAATTATAAAAAAATAAAATAGCATAAGTGGAACACCTTACGCATACCAGGATTACTTACGCTTAAATTATCGATGAAAACAAAAACCATTAAGTATAAGCTTAAACTACGCGGCAAAACTTTCGCAAGAACTGAAAGAGGCGCTTTCATTAAATTCAATATGTATATGTATGGGAAATGACCTCTTCAGATTGATTATTAAGAGAAATTAAATTAATTAATTTAAATATCAGTTATAATCTAACCATTAAATAACTAAATTAAGATAACTATTTTGATAATATTATTTGAGAAATCACAGTGAAACAACTCTTGTATGTTTAAATATTTGATATTCGTTAGGTCTACATAAGATACCCAGCAACTTTTCAGTCATTTATATTTTATTTGGCAATCTTTATTTAATGAAAGGAAATTTGTGGTGAAAATCTCTTATTATGAGACAAAGATTAAACCTACAAATCAAAAAATGTGTGATCCTGTAGATCAACTAATCATATATTTAATTGCCTGATAAACCCTAAGCTGTTATATTTAAAAATTAATTAAGTAATTAGAAAAATAATTAAATATTTTAAACTATATGATATATATCGATATGAATATGTATTGTAAATAAAGTGAACTAATTGCGAGAAGTAATGTACGACCCACTTGTCCCTTGCACACTCAATGGCCTTCTCCGGCCAGTAAATGCACATGTGTGCACGAGTCAAATCGAACAGCTCACCCATATATAGTTTGAGTATAGGTTGAGGCCACTTCGTGAACAGTTGCTCTAATCATTCCTTTTTCCTTATAAAACTGGCTATTCGGTATGAAGAAACCAGCTACTAGTTTTTTCGATTGGTCTTTCGTAAATAGTTTCCATTTTGAAAATCGATTCGTACGTCAGAATCGCTACGCTCCTCCACCAGAGTTTTCCCTGACTTAGACTTCGCAAGTATTTATTTATTTATTTCAAACGGCAGGCATTTTGATAGTTATCATTAGCCCTTTAGCTGACTTCGGGCTTCACAGAAGGGAGGAACATCAAAGTGAGAAAAATTCGACAAGGGAAAAGAAGAGCGTTTCAAAGATATAAAAGAGACAGACAGACACAAAGGCGGAGAAAATGTTAGATGAGTACGGTGAAAGGGGTCGAATATGACATATAGTGTGGTCATGGTAGTTTGAAGTCAGAGGTCAACTGCCAGTTGAGTTCTGGTAGTTTGAAGTGAGAAGTCAACTGCCGATTAAGGATCTTTTTGCCTTATGAGTATACGTTGCCCAGGGTGCACCACATTTTGCCGTATGAGTATGCGTTGCCCAGGGTGCACCACGTTTGTTTGCCGTATGAGTATACGTTGCCCAGGGTGCACCACGTGTAGGTAAGTCTATCGCGCACCCTCTACGCAAGCATAATTCATTACATTTCAGAGCTCAACGTGTGTGCTCATGCTCCTCCCCAGTGACGGTATCCATACTTCATATACCCATCCACCTACAACTACATCATGGAACGGTCCAGTGGTGCCCTCGTGGACCCATTAATGCCAAGTAAGGTCTGCGTCAAGAGTACAATGGGATCCCATCTTGCTGTGCTGTACTACGAATGTGTGGAAGTCCAGCATGAACTTAATTTCACCATGCCTAAATGTTTCGTAGGGACTTTTGTCTGCCAAACATGTAAAACGCCTTGGTCCGTGTTTCAAGACATTGCGAGTAAATCGTCTATGTCATCCCCGATACCACAGACACCCGAGATACGGGGCACTCTGTCACTAACAAGTTATCGTAACTACTCATAGGCTTATTTGATCCGTAACCCCGGGAAAAGTAATGGCCCTGAAAGTTGAGTTGAGCAGGCTGAGGTAAGAAACATGCCTGGTTGGCTCACAGGCGATTCGGGTGCTAGTTCACACCTCTTGTCGTTTCGCATTGCTAACTTGGCGGGTAGTGCTGTCGACGGTGGTTGCGAACCATTTACGCGAACTGGACGTGGGCAGAGTGGATTGTGCAAATCCAAATCTATTTGTTAATTTAGGTAATTATTTGAATTTAATGTATTAAGCAATAATCGGCATTAGTTTTCTGTGTCTAGCTCTCATTCAGCCACCAAAATGAAGCTCTGAATATTTTAATCAAAACTGTAATTACTGCAAGTCCTCTTTGGATTAAAAATTTTTGCTTCCACTTTAGAATGGCCAGCTCAACCAATCAAGTAATACCACCCTGCCCCCTTAGAATTTTACTTAGAAATTAATTAATATCTATGATTTTGGAAATTGATGACGATACATTTATTTATATCAAATGTCAGGCGTTTTGATAGTTATCATTAGCCCTTTAGGAGGCGTTTTGATAGTTATCATTAGCCCTTTAGTTGACTTCAGGTTTTACAGAGGGAGGAAAAATCAAAGTCCAAAAAAGTGGAGAGGGGAGACAGAAGAGTGACTCACAGATGTAAAAGAGACAGACACAAAGGTAGATGAAAGGTGAAGTGAGTTCTGCGAAGGTGGTCGAATATGACATACCATCGAGTCATTGTGGTTTATAGGCTTTTTTAACCATATGAGTTTATGTTTATCGGGACGCACCACGTGGAGATAAGTCTATCACTCACCCTTGATGACGAAACATACAACCCCGAAATTTTAACAACTGTTTATTGCTTGCATTGTGGCAAGAATTTATGAATTTGTAAGACTTTAACAAAAGTGTCTGATTCTTCGTGGAAGCACAACCAACCCGAGTCTTCTACCAGGAGAACAAATTTTGCTATAATGAAAAGCACAACATGAAGTCTGAAGAAGGCTCTTGAGTCATGCAGACTAAATTTCCCCAAATTGTCGTGGCTTTGAATGTATATCCTCTGAGTGTGATATGGTGTAATGCCATCCTCCACATTTATGAAAGAAAGGCTTGGTTAAATTTATATGTCTACGTGGAATTTGCCGACCATTGTATTAGTTAGAATAGGAGCTAAAAAGTATTGGTTAGAACAGGAATAAAGCAGAAAATAAGATAGCTTGATCCAGGTTCCGGGTAAGGGCCATGCTGTCACTATAATAAACTCTAATAACAGTTATTTGGGGTGAAACGCCTTGGCAGTAGCGTAATTTCATTATCTACCGACTTTCTTAAATCTATCACTTGGTATTGTTATCGTTTCATTTTTTATGTTATTGTCAAATTTACTCCGAACACCCTGCATTTTTAACCTCATTGCTGTACAGGTTGAGTGGACACCGACATATCAGGTTACTGTGGCAACAAAATAATTCCCCAGAATTAATGTACTTTATTTTATTCATTTTATCTATTTATATACGGTGTGTCTATTTAAAAAGGAAAGAGATGAACCAGATATTTTTATTCATTGTCAGTGGAAAAAATGTGGCTGAAGCTCCCTCAATACACTCACTCGAATCTGTTATTTACCTATACACATATACGTGTACACCGCGATCTATAAAAAAAACACTTATTGTTTAGTTTTCGTTCGAGTGGAAGCACAAGCGGTCAGTGCAAGCCCCGAAAGTAGGCACGTGATTTAAGCTTCCGAAGAATCGAATTTTTATCATTTTTCTCGTAAGGGGCAATCTTAACGACAAATGATGACAAACTACGTATCTTTGCTTACAGCACTTCCATTTAATTTAAGACCCAGATCAATGGCATTTGAGAGGTTTATGCTTCTTAAAGAACTGAACAACAAACGTCATTATTCATTGATTCATCCTGACTCATTTTTATTAGTAGGAGTGTAATTTTCATACAATTAGTGGTGGAAATGACTTGGTGCAGGAGTTCCCGCCAGCTTGTTTCATATTTCCAAAAAAAACGAAACTGTATTAGGAAATCGGAAATGTGGAATAATATTAACAAAGATTCTGGAAAATACGAATCAATCGTTGATCGTTCGATTGATGATAGCGAAAAGCCCAAGTATTTCACTATAGAATTATTTGTTCTTGCTAACCTCGATAGGTGGTGGTATAAGAGGGACAGATATTTTACGACTTTAGTCGTATTTATTAAAAATTTAGTGGCATTCAAAGTTGGCGTATACCGTGAGCGTGTTTTTCGTCCATTACCATCCTTGAACTCGATTAAATGCC
This sequence comes from Rodentolepis nana, assembly GCA_900617975.1. NCBI lineage: Eukaryota > Metazoa > Platyhelminthes > Cestoda > Cyclophyllidea > Hymenolepididae > Rodentolepis > Rodentolepis nana. The sequence continues at coordinate 27,554 of UZAE01012386.1, forward strand.
CTTTTTAGTAAACTCTGGGAAAGCGTTCCTAGTCTCCATTTAAAATTAAAAGCATTCATACAGGAAAAAATTGTGATGAGAGGAAGTTTCGTGAGAGCTTCTGAAATGCTAAAACATTTACTTATTCATAATGAATTTCCACTTGCAGCCACAAGATTTCAAATTTCTCGGCAAATTCTGGTTGGACTTTTGGAAAATATTCTTTGCGTACAACTTGACCCATCTATGACATAAATTTGGCAGCCTTTAGGCCTGGCATTTCAAAAGAGGTTATGTTAATGGAAAATAATCATTGGTTAAAACTACAACGATCTCCATTCTGAAAATTGAAGTTAATATTTCCACTCAGAATGTTGATGTTTCACTACTCATGACGTACATACTGACTCAGATCCACTTGTCATTTATCAAGTTCTGGTTGTTTGCACACTGACTCAAATAGAATAAAACTGGCAGCACCTCAGAACCTACCTTTCTTCTTCTGTCTGACGCAATCCAGATTGTCCCCCCCCCCCCTCCACTTTCAATTGTCCGATAAATCCGTTAAATGCTGCTGTTACCTTCTAGTCTTAGGGAGTCCAATAATCCTATGGGGTGATGTCTAGTCAAATTTGCTCCGGCTATTGAAGTGCCCATGCTTAGGATTGGGATTAGACCCAACCAGCATTTTTGGGTATTTGCATCAAAAGAGTACATTTGAGACAACATAATTTTAGCACATTGCTTTTGGTTGTCTCTCACTCACCTTCAGCGGATGCGATGAGGTCATAGGTGGCATAAGCAATCACTCATTATTTACGCAGTACAAAAACACCTCTACAGAATATTTGAAATATTTTAAAAACGCGAATAGATTTAAACATATCAGCACCTGCTTTTCACTCATCTTTCTTTTTAGCAACTGTGAATTATTATTTAAGCAAACCAAAAAATCATTAAACATATAAAAATACAATTCTTTAAAAATCTTGTGACACAACTTCCTTTGAAAATCCAAACACCACCTATCCTTTCAACTGGACTGGAAAGTCGATGGGTAACTTGAACTTCGTTTTGGCAGTTTTTAAATTTCATCATACTACTTACTACTTACTTACTAAAAAGATTATCATTNATTCGTGCGATTGCTGCCATAATCTCCAACAGAAATGTAGTCACGTGTCCCGAATATGTTAAGCACAAATTGTCGTAAATTACAAATCGAACTAGAGGGATACCAAGAAAGATATTGTATTCCATTCTTTCTCCTCTCTCCGGTAATTGCAACAGAGAAGCATTTTCTCATCCGCATAGCATTTAAAGTGGACAAGTAGTGACTAATCGTTTTATGCTAAATGGACTTCCTATAACACACTGTACAAACTTTTATCCTTAAAATGAGTGAATTGTCATAGGAAACCAATTTTTGGGTATTCTATTATAAAGAGACTACTCCGGTTTTGACTTCAATTGGCATCATTGCAGATTAGATTAGATTGGGTAGAAAGAAAAATACCGACTCGGATGATTGAAGCTGACTCATTCTGCAGGGACAATATGAGGAATGGGTGTTTTAAAGATATGAAGTAATGATTACAGTAAGGCCACCGGTGGGATTTATACAATCTCTCTTTGATCCGAATTTACTCTAAGTGTAATCGCACTTCTGTAAAAGGGTTGATTCTCTCCAAGGAGGGTAAAATATACTATACACTTTATTACTCCACCATTATTGACAGATTTGAGAACTAGGGAATGAGATTTATAGATTAATCTTCTCCGATTGCATTTACAAACTCTTTGTGGTCTCTTTGAATACAGGTATTTCTTTATATAACGAACTTGCACTGATCGAAAACTATAACGTCACATCGTTCCGCCGTTTTCAGAAAATTCGTTTTCCTTTATTCGATTCGATTTGTTCGTTTTACTCCTTATTCTTAAATTGCCTTAAACCATACTTTTAAGTAATGGAATTCGACCTACTACACTTGAAACCTCTCTGTTCAAATATAACATTTAGAGGGAGTACAGAGTGAGAGAAATGTCGGCAAATTTAGGGGCCAATACGAATGGAGCTGCCTGCAAATCGAAAGGCGGTAATTTGTAGTGTGACAATGAGAATTAACTTCGCCAAAATTTCATTGAGTTTAGTGAGACTGTTTTGTTTCATCTTATCAAAAGGGAATCATCCAGCCGTCTAATCTGGTTGGCGGCCTATTCAGAGATGCTATATATCTTCGAGGAGTAGAAATGTACTGCAAACTTTACAGTCTTCAAACCTTGAATTGAAAACTATTAAGCCAACAACACAACCAATAGCAGTTAAAATGGATTGACACCAACTATGACTTGAAGATATACTGATCACTTTCCCCTTACCCAATGTCCCAAATATGGGATGTGGGATAGACTTACCTCCTCGTGGTGCTCATACGGCAAAAAAGTCTATTAAAAGGCAGTTGACTTCTGACTTCAAACAGCCTTAATCCCATTGTATGTCATATTCGACTACTTTCACAGTACTCACCTCACCTTTTTTTCTACCTTTTCTACCTTCGTCTTTGAAACATTCTTCTGTCCCCCCCCCCTCGACTTTTTTCACTTTGATGTTCCTTTCCCTCTGTGAAACCTGAAGTCAACTAAAGGGCTAATGATAACCATCAAAACGCCTGCCATTTGATATAAATATATTTGGTGTTGTTTAGCTGTTAATTATTTGAATACCTAGTACGCTTAGAGCTCCAGATAGTCAAGTGTCTGTTGGAAGTTAGGTCAGACAAACGTATACTTACAATTGAAGACTTCATAAATTGCTCAGTATCCCTCACCAACTTTTAGCCTATTCTTGCATTGCATGGAAAATACCACTTCGATTAATGAGTACGCCTGCTCCTTTCCTTCAACTAAGAAAAAGCCACAAGGCATATGCCAGTGTATGTTGACTATTTATGGTACAGTGTATAAAAGCACATTGGACACGTTAATCAAAGAAGGCGGGAAGGGAGGGTTGGAGGAAAGGCAAAATGAAAATACGCTGCTAGTCATCATGCGATGATCTGAATTGAAATTTATCCATGGTTCAAAGAGGCAGATAAAGATTGAAGGTTAAGTTTTATTTATTGAGGTAGATCTATTCAAAGGCACTGAGTGAGTTCGATCGGATTCAGACAGAGCACTGAGATCTTGCCTATCACCTCCTCTGCTTTCCATGTGCACCATCTTCCGCTTCCTTCGGAGTTTTTTCGATATCCGAAGAGACATCAAAAGGCAAAGGGCAATTGAAATAACAAGAATAAATCCAAGAATGGGCAGAAATATGGAGATAAATGAGGATGGTGTAGATTTTGAGAGGGTGGGAATTGTTAAAGGCACCAGGGTGGAATAAGTCAGAGGCTTTCTAGGTTGATATCCACGAGCAAGTTTGAGTGGGTAATTATGGCGGCAAATATGATCATCTGAACATACTCCTGGACGACACTTTCCAAGAGCTACTGAATTTTCTGAATGGGAGGAGTTCCACCAACTTTCAAAAGTTATTATTCCCCCGGGTGAAGGTGGACCCGGAAGTATTCGAAGAACACTGATATCTGGTCTCTGAGTGCATTGAGTGCAAATGAATTGAAGTGGTCTTCCGAGACAGCCAATCAATCTGATACTCTTGAAGGATGATCCAAAGGTTATAAATCTAGAGAACATGGAACCGCAACTGAGAACAATATTTTCCAAACGCGCTAATCCTGCCAAAGAGCATCCATCAAGAGCAATCGGAGCTCTCCAAGCATGAAGAGTTACTAAATGTGGAAGACCCGCAAAAGCAAGAGCATCAAGAAGCTTAGCTTGCAGGGGGAAGTTGAGCTGGACTTTAACAACTGGTTCTGCGAATTCCAGTTGACTGAGTCCATATGGTTCGATAGCCATCCCCAAAGCACCGGTCTCTTCTCGAATCGCTGTTACGCTACTTGAATCTCCAATGCGGACTATTCCACCCATTCTTTCACAAAGAACTGGAGTAAAGAGTGACTTTGGAAGTTCGGCAGGATCGGAAGCGCACCGAAGAGTAATTAGCATCCCTGATCGACGGTACCCACAATAGCAGCTAGATTCCGAATAGACAGCACAACAAAAAAGTGCAAAAAGTAGTAGAGGGATCTGAGGCATTATAGGAGGTCTAAACACATGTCCGAGCAAAGAAGAAATGTGAGGTCATCATAGTGCACGATTTATTCGCATTTGGACTGACAAATAGTTTGCGCCAACCAGCTCCCAGTGACGAGGCATGCCTACTGTCCAACCACAAATCCCAGCCAATTAGATCTTCGAATGGATGATAGCAAATATACGAACGCACATGACATGTTTCTATTCCAGATTCGATTTCATAGTATGGCATCTTTATACACGTTACTTTCTTCTATGCCAGAAACAAAGCGTTTCCTTTGCTTAGTTAACCGATTTTATTTTTTAAATTCAAGTTAAACGTCGGGGTAAATTGATTTTGATAATTCGTCAATTAACCTTATAACTTAAATTCTTATCTTTAAAAAATTGAAACTTACCATTTCCAAATCGAAGAGTATTTATAATCATAAGTTCGGGGGTTATTTTGACATTTGCCTTTGCTTAATGAAAATGGTCTGTTAACATTTTAATTTAAGCATTGAACTTGCGTAGCTTTCAGTGTTACAATGAATGCCTGGATAGAGTGGTGAACCAGACACTTTAGCAACTAATATCATCATCGGTTTCTAGTTATATATAGCATCTTGTAAGCTTAATATATTCAAGGGTGTTTAGAGCTTATTTTGAAAGTTCATCGGATTTCAATTACACAGGATATTTCTTTTCAAGAACCAACATTTGTAGCCGTTTTAGTGTAATAATTGTAAATTCCTTAAGATAGCTTACATGTAGTAGATCAATTAGTGGTACAGATCACAGTGCCATATCTCTAATATCGAAATGTAGGGATTAGTACCTGCATGCTATTCCTGACAATACAAAAAAACTATTTCATACCGTTGATATTATGGCTACCTTGTAGTATTAATGAGAAATCCTAATGGAAGAGAGACACGATTACAGTCGACTTCCTTTCGATTTGTTACCTTACTATAGACAATGACTTTCTTTTGGCATGTAATGTCTTTCTATTTAAAAAAACTTGCAATGAATTTCATCAGGAAATTTGTTACGATTTCTTCCCTTGCTTCAAAATAGAGTGTTTAACGTACAATTTCAAGTAATCCTTTTGTGATTCCATAATTTCAATTAAGTTCGAATTAACGAACTCTTATAGGCTCTATTTTAAGATACTTTGAAATAGTATCTTTCTGCCACCTTAACCACAGCAAGAAAATTTAAACCAAATAAGGCCACACCGACACCATGGCGGGAGTGACGCAACGACCCAACATTTCCAACGTGGTCAAATTAGGCGCACGCTCAATTCTGCATGTGGACGAATTTTTACTGGATTGAAAAATGTGAGATTAGGACGGTTTAAAGCTGCACAAGCCCTCACTTTGTGGGCCTCAAAAGTTACGCTCTATGAAGGTTACTTAATTATCATGAGACCATAACTCAAAATGATATTAGGGCGTGGTGTTGGCTTAAGGACTGAAACTCATTTACCACCCACATTCTTGATAAGGAACCGATGACACCAAGCAGCATTGTGGATGCACTTTTGTGAAAGGGGTAATGTAGAACTCGAGTGACATCATTCTGGTTGCTATTCCTCTGTATGTTAGCACTAATTCTTTGACGCGCCTCCACCAAAGATGTTGTATAAATAGTTTCGTCAGAAGTTAGTGGAGCAAAGTGGGATAACTGAACACCTCAACTAACTCAGTTCGGTTCTAAATTAACAATAGCCCAGCCGTTACGAATGAGGAAATAGATCATGCAGGCTGAACACGGTTCTTAAGAATTTCCGGCAAGATAAACGGATATTGGGCTATGATGGGCACTTCAGTACATTTTACATTATAAGCTTCATACCTCCTGTCAACATCCTCCATAAGGGAGGAAATGAAGAGAGATAAAAATGTAATGCAATTTCAGCCAACAGCCTTCGAAACAAAATACCAGCCAATCTCAAGTTCTCAGACTTAAACATCCTAAAGAAAACTTGAATTTCAGAAGTACTCTAATGTTTCAAAGTACACATTTTCAAAACTCAAGTAATTCTTCATTCAATATACCTTGTAAAACCACAACCACCATTTTTAACTTTCTTTTAGAAACTCCAAATTTAGATTAGGCTGTCAATTTTGTACATTTGATGGAAATTTCCAATTTCTCAAACAAAGATTATACAATAAATTTATTTATTTGTATCAATTGGCAGGCGTTTTGATAGGTATAATTAGCCCTTTAGTTGACTTCAGGCTTCACAGAGGGGAAAGAACATCGAAGGGAAAAAAAGTCGAGAAGGAGGGGGGGAGGTAAGAGAAGGGTGTTTAAAAGATGTAAAAGAGACGGACACAATGGTAGAACAAAGATGAGGTGATAACTGTGGAAGTAGTCAAATATGGCATATTGTGGGGTGATGGTATTTTGAAGTGAGAAGTCAACTGCCTGTTAATAGACTTTTTGCCGTATGAGTATACGTTGCCTAGGAAGCACCGCATAAAGGTAAGTCTATCGCGCACCCCTTATACAATAAATCAAATTGTGAAAAGTTGGAATAGTTTCTACTTGCCGAAGCGTCTTCTGGTAACTCACAAATCACGTTTAAAACTCTATCTCAATGTTATTTATTTATTTATAGCAAATGGCAGGCTTTATGATATTTATCATTAGCCCTTTAGTTGGCTTCAGACTTCACAGAGGGGAAGGAACATCAAATTGAAAAAATTCGAGGGGGGGGGGAACAGAAGAGTGTTTCAAAGATGTAAGAGACAAACACAAAGGTAGAACAAAGGTGAGGTGAGTACTGTAAAAATAGTCGAATATGATATACAGTGGGGTAATGGTAGTTTGAAGTGAGAAGTCAACTGCCAGTTAATAGACTTTTTACCGTATGAATATACGTTGCCCAGGGTGCACCACGTGGAGGTAAGTCTATCGCACACCCCCTATCTCAATATAACTATAAACGTTTCGTCCATTTTGATCGAAGAAAATGACCCAGATCTCAAATTAGACCATACAGATTTCTTCTAACAATTAAAATTTTAACTATAATAATGCAAAATTGAAAGGAAGCAGGTTTAAATTTTTGGGTATCAAGAGCGAAATTTTCAGAATTGAGTGGAAGTAATTCGTTTTGACGTATATTTTTATGTCAGGAAATTAAATTCTCTCATTGTTCCACAACTGTCCAATCAGCCAGCCTTTCAATTCAGAACAAATCGGAGCCTTATATAGACGGTTTTCCTTCCTTAGGTAACCCCTCTGGGTTCGAGAAATTTCCGAGATGAAGCGTTAAATTACTTTAAATGAAAAAAATAAATAGGATATTAATGTATTGCGTTATAAATATGAACTAGCAAGTTCATAATCCCACATGAGCAAAGAAAGCTAGAGAGAAAATGGAAAAGGCCTATCTACGTTGGAGGAAGATGTATACAAGGAAACTGAATGTGTAAATCGGGTAATTTGTGCGTATATCAAATTGTGCAATGCAAGAAATTTGACGGTAACCAATTGAAGGTAGGAGGTATTTTGTTGTTGTTTTTCATTTCTATGCATGGTACTCGTTTCAGGAAGGGGAAGGCCATCTGCAGATTTCTCACTTTTGAAATTCGTCATCCTCTATACGCCGCCAACAAGCCTTAATTATTTGTGGTAGTGGTTTCATTTAACTGAATGCGCCTCAATGATCATAGAAACCACCATAGTAAAGAATTAAAAAAGAAATTTTCTAGAAGGATTTAGCAAACTGTCTTTCGATTTGCTCAGATTTTGGTCTCATCTTGCAAGTTACTTTCGAACGAGTGGAAAACCAAACGAACTCCAGATGACTGTACATTGCAGAGACCTCTAACATTATATATATATATATATATATATATATATATCCTTGATATTAATTACAATTAAATGTATTCTAATACCAATATCTTATCAAATACATTTCCGAGCATTCTGGTCGAATAGCTCACTTTATTTTCAATAAGTAGTATTTCTTTTAATAAATGAAACTAAATAAACAGAAATGTACCCCTGAAACTTTTAATGCTGTATGTTTAGGAGACAAGAAAAAGAAATTCACATGATCCTGGAATGTGCAATGATGAACACAACCATGAAGTTCTGATATAAACATAAACTAAACAAAATAATTGGTAAATAACTGATATAGAAACAAATATTCACTTGTGGTAATTCGCAAGGTGTTAACTACAGCTTTTTACAGCTTTTAGCTAATACTTCACAAAATAAGCCTTGCCTAAATCTCCGCAATCTCTAAGGCGGCCAATTCCCCTCCCCCCTGGAATAAAACTGACCCCACAATTAACTAAGTTGCCTCAATAATATCGAGGAGAAAGGGGGGAGTATGACGTAAAGTGCAGTTTTATTCTGATTGTGCGTCACTGACACCAAATTTGGTCATGGGAGTATAAACAGAGGGTTTATTAGACAATACAGTGACTATTGATTGTTGGTTGTCTGAGTGGTCTCTACACTCACGACCACACGCGTTTTCCCTACTCAACAAGTAGAACGTACACCTTCAGGGCTGTTCGAGTACGCATGAGATTTCGTAGTCCAACCAAGGTGGAGTTGAACACTCACTCTCTTTTTTGAATACGGAATCTCAATCAGATTGTATGATGTTCGCCATCTTCATTCCTATTTATATTATTTTACAACCTCACTTCGTAACAAATGTAGAATTAATTTACGACAAATTGATGCTATCTTGGATTGCGTATTTTCAGTTAAAGAGGTTCTATAGTATCAAGAGGAACAAAGTGGGATGTGTCAGCAACAAAATTTCCTTTGATTAATAAGAGATTTGCAATTAACAAAAAAGCACTTCTATTTAAACCCTAGCAACAAACAGGTTGGATGAGAGGTAAAAATTGATAAGTAAAATAATATAAGTCTTCCTCTCAAGAAAGGCCTAGGTTACTCTCATAGCAATCCACAGAAATTGATCGGGAAAAAATGCTTAAAATGACAAAACATGATCTGACCTTGTTCTTTGTTAACTTACAAGAAATTAATTGCGCGAGAGTCTAACGTTTAAAATCCTAATCCTAGTGGCCAGAGTGACTGTGGGGGTGCGCAACGCTGCCATGGCTGAACAAAGACATATCATGCGCACCCAGACAAACTCGAAGGTGCGGCCGCGCTACTTGTTGCGTGGGTGGGGGGGGGGGGGGGGGGGGGGCAAATACGATCGTGAGGGCCGAGACCTCTCAGCCAGCCACCACTCAATAATCCCCCCATTGCTTAACAGACCCCTGATGGTATTATACTGACCAATCTCCATATCAGTGACACAGAGTCCAGTTAAGCATATTTCACACCCTACGTCTTCTATAGCTTTGCTAATAATTATCTTATCCTAGGAACCATTCCAAACTACGTAAATTTGATGTAGATATTACTGATCATATCCCGCAGCATATCATAATCTCAATTTTCTAAACGAAATAGCTTATTACTTGATATTGCTGTTGAAAATGTAGTACGCGATTTCCACTTCAAGACAAAAGATGAAAAAGCATTTTCTATTTTATTTTATTTCCAAATAGAAAGCTACAAGTAAACCACTTTCAATTTTGTGATAATTGCCTGTATCAATCAAGAAACACACAAGTTATTAAGATATCACGGAAACCAGTTGTTTTAAGAAATTCGTGGTTCATCTTCTTAAAGCTTAAAGATGAACAACTTATTAATGATAAATGCTTCTTTTCCTCAAATTTCATATCTAAATCAAGATTTATTTCAGCCTCTTTGGAGGGTCTCCTAACTTATATTTTGTGCGAAAAAATTATTGCATTTTAAAATATGATGGTTTTGGAACGGGAACAGGCCTCAAGGTAGATTTATTGCTAGGATTGAGAAAGTTCTACAAACTCTAGTTAATGATTTTTTTAGCCAATATCAAGATCAGTTTGTGGGACACGCTATCGCTGTGTGCTTCATCGCATGCCTGCATGCCAGGGTTGGGAGATGCGGCCGTACAACTCTGGGGACAAGCCTTGTGGGACACGTCATCGCATGCCTGCACGCCAGGACTGGGAGGTGCGACCGTACAAACAGTGACCAATCATTAACCTCTGTTTAACCTAATCCCCCATCCTGATCATGAGTAGCTCCCTGTGTGTATAATTTATCCGCAATTTACTGGCTGAATAAACATGCTCCGTGCTACACGTCTGTTTCCTTTATAGCTGGGCTATAGCTTAGCTGGTTCTGGGAGTCTAGCTAGATGTTGGAGAATCTGCCATAGAGATTTCTGAGTGTGTCAGGCTTTACTAAAGTAGCAATCCGCTACAAGTTGGTCAGAATAAAGAGTTCTCGTATTCCGCGAATGCAAAAAAGAAATTACTTCCCCGTCGAATGCAATAATCGTCATATTTGTGAGAGTTACAACATTATTTCAATAATAATCTGAGAAGTGTAATTTTGCCATTCTTAAACATAAAATAATAAAATATTAGAAAAAGCGCGATAATTTGAATTTATGGATATGCATAATTGGCTAAGAGTTTCCATAGAAATCGTAAATATCTGTTTTTAGTCACAAGAACATTTATTTTAACCGATTTACAAATGGAAAGTGAGCTTTGCAACTGGAGATATTGTAAAGGGCACAAGTCAATTCTGTTGAAATTCAAACAAAGTAGGAAACTTAAATTGCTTTTTCTGAACTCAAGTCCTTTCAGAAGAATGCTTTCTGTTTGAGTAAAATTAAGTATCAATTCCCAGTCCCTTAATTTACCTCTTGAAAGAATATTTCGCCATTTTTATAATTTGGGACAATTAAAATCTAGTGGAGTTTTTGGATCACCATTGGCAATACCAGTGAATAATTATTGTGTTGGCGAACAGGGAAAGAAAATTAGCTTAACGTCATTTTAATTCTGAATTCATTCAGTTCATTTGAGGATGAATTAACCAATCATAATCACTCTTTCCTTGATCTCTTTCTCTGCTTGCACTCAAGGAATTGGTAAAGCCTGCGGTTTTATTTATTTTCTTTGTGATAAAATTGAGGCGTTGCGCCATGAGGTATCTTTCCAGTTGATATTTAAACTTTTTTCTGTCTTGGAGTATGTATTTTTTATATTTAATAGAAACCACTATTTCCTATGGATAATATTTTATGATTACTTTTAAAAGTAATTTTAAATTTTTAGTAGCCATGGCAAAGAGGTGTGGAATATTTGCACTTTTGGGAAGTTGGATTTCTTGACATCTTTTGCTTCTTTGTGAAAATATGGGATTGTATACGCCAATCGAAAAAAACAACTTCTTGCACCACTGTGTAATTTAAATAGTTTAAATGAGGAATTTACCTGAAACAATATATATATATATATATATATATATATATAGTTCTTAAAATCAATGTCCACGAGATTGACTGGCAACACCGAAAGGATTGAGGGTATTGTAAACACCTGATCCTTGGGGCGTTAAACATTCTCTGAAAATCAACATTTTTTGTTTTGTCTTAATTTTCTTGTGTAAAGGGAAGCTACCAGAATACCCACCTTCTATAGTTTACATAATTGGTCATTATATTATCCTTCCTCCTTGTAACGTTTTGAACGTATTGCAATGCAACCATACGACTCAATGACATGTCTTGTCAAGGTCATATCTCATAAATGAAGTGAATTTCATTGCATAGACAAACGAGATGTCACTCATACTCTTATCCCCTTGAAGCTAAATAGGAAAAGCTCATAATAGTATTTATATGTTTGTTCGATTTTTCAGGGTCTAAGTCATTTCTAACTTAGATTCTCCTTATGTTAGGCTAAATGTGAGATGGTAAATAGGTAGATAGATAGACAGATAACGATAACCAATTTTATCCTAATTACAGTGAAGGCTATTGAATGTTATGAGACGAAAAAAACTTAGATCTACCCCGAAAATGAAATCAAGGTATAAAACATCATTGCCTACAGAGTCTGGCCAAGTAGTAAGTTCTCCATGCTTTTGAGTATACTAAGTAGTATCTGACTTGAGAGCAGCAAGACTTTTGATAAAATTAGAGGGAGCAGATAACAGTCAGTGCAAAGTTTGTTGTATGAAAGTGGAGGATTCTTCATTTAAGTGAGAGTGAGTGATGTGACGGGAGTTGATGAAGCAGTTGTTTAACAGAGGGTTAAAGTTACGTGAGGAGTGACGCAAGAAAAAAAATCGATTTAGAAAGAATTCATAGGGTTCTTTGCAGTTATTGACCAATGAAAATGCAGTCGGGTTAGACCAATAATTCAGGCCTAGTTGACTGAGTAAGTTGACAGCGTTGTCTATTTGCTAGAACTACATTTGAACAGCTCAGGTGTGGAGGGATTGGCTCACATTAGGATTTTATTTAGAAATATTTCCAATCAAAATAAAAAAGTATCTGGAGTGAACAGAATGAACGATACGTAAATGAAGATAATTTGAAGATGTAGTTAAACATTTAAAGCATAATAGCATCTCAAAACAGACACAGCGCTAGCCGTTTTGATTTAGATACGACTTACCATCAAGGAATTATCACCCACTGTGGTAAATATTTTCGCTTAAATCACCTATAATCTTATAACTGTTGAAAAAATAACCGGAAGACAAGAAAGAAAGTCTCAAGCTGAATGTAATTCAGATGGAGACCTTTTATCAGTAAAACATTTGTTCAGCACAAGTGAAGGAAATAGTTTCTGAGATCTCCTTCTTCTTTCCACAATTCCGGTCGGGTAACTTCTTTCACTCTGACCCGAGTCATGTGTTTCGTGAATCTAGTCATCTCGCAAATAAATACGTTTACAAAGCTTATTCGGAAAAACACGGTTAAGTATGTGAAGAATAAATATTTAATTTCTAGAAGTTGCCTGAACTAACATTTGACGAATAACTCCTTACTAATGCAACGAGGCCGTTTAAGGAGTTTATTTTAATTCAATTTAATATCTAACTGCAAATACATTTATTTTCTTCTTAAAACAACTTTAATTGGGCTCAAAAAGCGATCGATTTATTTGTTTATTAGTCGCCTATTGTTGTCACCATTACTACATTATTCCCACCTGCAACTCAATGCACAACGCTTTTAGCCGATTGAATTACTTGCAAGTAGTTTAAAAAGAGCTTATAAATAAAGCGTTTATTTAATAAGAGCTTAATTGATGACATAGAGTCTGCTGGAGGTAAAACCAAGGCCTGTTTGTGAGGCATCCGCTACATGTTCACGCTCATTAAGTTTCCGTTGTCTAGAAGTAACTCACTACAAAAAGTTCTGACAGTCAAAGTTTCTCGTTATTTTTGACATTTTGTTGGCAACGTGGACGTACGCGTTAACAATGGAAAACCGTAGAAATGAATGTCTATCTAAATGTGAAAAATTCGAAAATATAGACTTGAATCCTGCTGTCAAATCTATAAAATGACTTAAATGTAAATCAGCGCGACATTTTTGGGAGTGTTTAAGAAACCACCCCAATTTACAGAGTAAAATTTAAGAAATACGTACCATTCTGTAATTATGAGGCATTTCCATCGTATCTAAATTATGAACTCAATACGAATACCGACTGCTTGAGTTATGTAGTCTCCAGGTCTAAGTCTAAGCACATCTTTTTCACAGATTCCATGTATAAACGTCAATCTTTTGGTGTCGTTGACTGCAGTTCTGGGTCATTTTTGCAATTTTTATTTCAAACTTTTTTAAAAATACAATAATGCCATGCCAGAAGACAGGGTGTCAACATTCATTGGGAGGCAATCAGTGAATAGAAGAAATGTGGAGGAGCTTCCGCAAGATGTCCTCTTTCTAACTTAATTGAATTTCATAAACCTCTCCTTCCATGGATATGGGAGCAATGATTGGTTTGGGAAAACCTACCGAGCAAGAAGAAACTGTGCAATGGATAAAGTGTAGCCATGGCTTTAGGATATTCAGACGTCATCTTGACCACAAGTGAAAATGAATTCTCGACACCTCCGGAAAAATACCCACTCATATATGGAGGTAACTCGACTCGCCGCACATGCCCACCACTTTGCATCCTTTCCTACTCCTTTTCGTTTAGCATTTCACCATATATCAATTGATTGAAACGCAACTCTAGATTAAAAATCAAATTGAAGTTTAAATGTCAAAGAGTATATTAATTGATCGAAGATATATCTTTAGTTTTAAGTTAGTAATTTGAATAAAAGCAGTAACTTAATGTTACAAAAGTTCATACTCAGATATGCAAAAATAGTGTCAGAATCTGCAGTGTGAAATTCATAGTCGCAGTTTCAGTTACTTTCAAGTAAAGTCCAAATAAAGCATCAGTTTAATTTAACACAATGCTCTTCATTAAGTAAACAGTTCAATATTGAAATAGTTAGTTTTGTAGAGAGCATGCCTTTTATTTCAACTAGACGAATAATATTTCATATAAACAATTTTGTTTATACAATCTTAATTTATTAAAAACGCAAAACTGTGTCTGTAGCTCAGATACTGAACCACTGCATCACCGTTTCTCAAACATCGGATAATTGAACCTTGGCAATAAAATTTACTATATGGTAATTCGATTAGTGAGATACACCCGAAGAGTGTTCAACGCCACCTTGGTTGGACTACGAAATCTCATGCGTACTCAAACGGCCCTGAAGGTGTACGTTCTACTTGTTGAGTAGGGAAAACGCGTGTGGTCGTGAGTGTAGAGACCACTCAGACAACCAACAATCAATAGTCACTGTATTGTCTAATAAACCCTCTGTTTATACTCCCATGACCAAATTTGGTGTCAGTGACGCACAATCAGAATAAAACTGCACTTTACGTCATACTCCCCCCTTTCTCCTCGATATTATTGAGGCAACTTAGTTAATTGTGGGGTCAGTTTTATTCCAGGGGGGAGGGGAATTGGCCGCCTTAGAGATTGCGGAGATTTAGGCAAGGCTTATTTTCGTAGCATCTGCAATACCTCTAAATAAATCTTCCAAAAACATAAAGAAAATCAGACTTATTCTAATAAAGTAAAACTGAATCTAAATAGTGTTTTGTAATGTGGATCAGATTCGGAAATATCACGCTCTTACAATTTCATTCGCGAATTCACTTTTAAAAGTTCAGTGCCTTATTCTATTACTTAAGAGCGATTCCACTTACGCATACCTTTATTTGGTATATACTCCGTTTGTCATGGCAATTAACCAAATAGTTTAAACGAGAAGTTATTTTGCTTTAAAATCAAAACTAAGATTTTGCTTTAGTTGATTTTGCACCGACAGCAATGGCTTTTCATACCTTGACCGTAAACATTTGTTAATATCTGGATAGTTTAGCTTATTAAAGTCAATAGGGTTGCACTAACTGCCTTTCATCTGAAGTCATTGTACCACCGACTAACGAGGGCACTTGAAGTCTGCAACTATTCGTTTTGTTACTTTTTTGTAGTGAAGGTTGGTTGCTTAAAAGTGCCCAATCTCAAATTTAGCTTGGGTATTGATTTACACCACAAAGATGACTGTGATAAAGCTAATTTTATTTGTGGCCTGAAATGCAAAAATTTCGGCTAGTGAAAAACTGGCTGCTTCGGCAAATCATACTACAACTGAATGTAATTATATATCATTATAATGTGAATAATTTCATCTTTATAATTAGGTTACCATTTGCCTACTGAAGTAAAAGCCTATCATTTCAAGAGTCTTTCATTGAAGCAATGTGATATTTCAAGGACTCTACAGCAAAGCAGATTCTATCCTCAACTTTTTCCAAAAAAAAATTTGTTGCTAATGTTTCTTTTGCCCTTTTTGAACTAAATTAAAAAAAAAACAGTATGGGCATTAGGAAACACTGAGGCGTAACTTTCGAAACTGCAACGGCCTTGTGACCGGGAAAATGTACATCCCCATCCTAACCGTATTTGACCCTGCAAGATGTGATGATAAGAAAATCCTCGTGGAGTAAAAAAATTGGTTTTCAGAAAAACCAGAATTGTCATTCAATATTTAAAAAAAATCGGTAAAAGTGGAGAACAAATAATTATATTGAAACATTAGCAATAAGGTCAATGCTTGTTTTCCAGTAATAAGTGTAAATATGTGTCTAATTCAGTCAACCTTTCGAATTGTTATAAATGATCGAATATGCGCTGTGTTTAAGGTAGCAACCGTACATTCATATCTGCAAAATGGGGTGTGCGATAGACTTACCTCCACGTGGTACAC
>UZAE01012387.1:0-17455 GCA_900617975.1 Rodentolepis nana
CACTTACAGGATGTCTGTTCAACTTATAATTTTGTTTTACTGTGAGCCACTCATCCACATCTAGGCTTGACGACTAATTACTGGAGGGATAAAATCAACATCTATTGATGCAATACCTCTGGTTACCGGGACCACCACAATATGTTCCCTTCTCAAAGAGAAGGCCNTGTAATGAAAGAAAGCAAGTCTGACTATTATACCATAAACAAGTTGGGGCAAAAATAATTTAATTGATGCATTTAAATAAAAGCTACAGAAATCACTATCATCTGCAGAGTTCTTAGGGTGGCATATGCACAACAGCTGTATTTTTTGTCGTATTCCACTTTGAACCAATTTGGGGGATGCGATAGTCTAACCTCCATGTGGCGCACCCTGAGCAACGTATACTCATACGGCAGTTGACTTCTGACTTTAAGCTACCATCACCCCACTCTATGTCATATTCCACCACTTTCACACTACTCACCTTACCTTTTTCTCTCCCTTTGTGTCTGTCTGCCTCTTTTACATCTGTGAATCACTCTTCTGTTCCCCAACTCTCAACTTTCTGCTACTTTGATGGACCTTCCCTCTGTGAAGCCCGAAGTCAGCTAATTGGCTAATGATAGCTATCAAAAGGCCTGTCATATGAAATAAATTAATACTTTGAACCTATTTAAATGTTATCGGCTCATTGGGATCGCTTTGTATGACTCTCGACGCGAGAACCACTCACTCAACAAATAACATTTTCTGTCACAATTCCTCATATCGAGTCTCCTACTCCAAGAAGACTCGAATAGTCATTCGCTGTAATCACTGTAATACATGTTCCCTCTATAAGTGCGTAGTTCCTTATAAGAAGTCATAAATGTGAAAGACTTTTTGGTCAACTCGTTTGGATACAGTTTATAATTGTATGGAATAATAACATTATTATTTTCAATATCTAAGACTAGCAAAGCATTGTTAATTTACACAATCGACAAATCTCGATTTAGTATATCAATAAGTAGGGCATTCACAGAAATGGTTTGATCGTATAAGCAGATATAATACATTTTCAACATCTTCTTTTTCAATTTTTTTACTATATCTTTCAAGAAATCATCCATAGTTATGTTGTCGGAATTCAGTATCATCTTTAGTCGAGAGGTATTGAACCCAAAATCATAATCTCCTTTGACTTTAAGGTCATAAATGCCAGTTTAGATTTTCTAGGAAAGATTGCGACTGATCCTTTTCCCAAGCTATAAATGACAAGTAGATACTGTAGGCTTCTCCGATTTTGATGATCTTTTTTCTGAACTTAAAGAAGACTTCACCAAAGTCTCTGACACCTAGAGAAATAGCCTATTGAATTTTTTAACCTTCAATTGTTTTTAGCCAATCTGATGTGCCTGTTATAGTGGTTTCATAAGATCTGGGCGATTGAGAGAACAGACTACGCACTTTCAAATATTACAATAGCATCAGATAATTATGAACTCTTTGACCTGACGATTTCTACTCGTATTATTCAACGGCCGTTACTCTATAGTCCAACAAAATGGTATCCTAAACAAATGAATTTCATGAAACTGGTCCATATACTCACAGTAAAATGCAAAATATTTGGTTTTGGATTTTGATTTCCCTTGTGACGATGGTTTAATAGAATGGCGCAAAAGGTTTATTAGCGTCTCTAAAAAAGCATCCCACGAGGTGTTTGATCGGTCGATCCTTGAGTCAATTGCTACAATCTTTAGGAAGATGGGAAGTCCAATCGGTTCGAATTACTCTGGAATAACCAGGTCGCTCATCGGCTGATACTTAAATCAAATTCTGTTCAACCAACTCTTGGTCTTTTTTTCAGTGAGAGGTTTATGCCTTAATATGCTTTAGTTCCATGATCTGCTGCAGTGGATTAAAGATGCCATGCCTTCCAAATTAGTCACCGTTTACTGATGTATCTCGGCTAATGAAAGTCTGATTTATTCTAGCATACAATAGCAACGATTAAAACTTTGAATTCTCAAAGAAAGTCCTTAGAAGTCTCTTTAACACTAATGTTTATTGCTTAGAACGAAGGAAGAGTATTAGAATAGTTATTTTAGTGCTCTGTTACTTGGTATGGACTATCAAAATGGGCCCAATTAGTGGATCAGAGCTCAAAATACATGGTTCAGGTACTGTTGGTTGTGTTGGTGAATCTCTTAAAGTCTAAGTGATAACTTATGCACAGAATAAAATTAGAAAAATAAATTATGACAATGTTATGAATTTGTTGGAGTATAAATTCCTCACAATTTAATACGTAAGAACAACAAATGTAGCTTAATCGTCACTTTTAGAGATATCATTATTATTCCATGGGAAATGTAAATGATATCTTTGTTGTGGAGGCAAGGATGGGAATTTGTTGGTTTACTACTCTACGAAATCCTTTCGATTTTCTCCAATACGCAATCGAATGAACATAGTTTAATGAAGGAAGGACGAAGATGGGCATCGGTAACGAGAGAGAGAGTGTGTGTGTGTGTGGGAACGAATGCAAGGGTATAAAATCACTTACACAGCGGCATTTTTAGCTCATCATGAAGACGTAAAATAGGCATTTTAATGGAGGATTAAAAAGTGGTATTGACCACTCAAAAGTCAATTGATTGGTTAACCCTTTAAAATCCTTAGGACCGTACAGTCATCTTTCGAAATAAGCTCCATTTGTACTATGCTCATAGCATAAAGCGCTATTGTCATTTGAAATGTGTTCAGTACGTCTACAGCCTTCGCTTGATACCGTCGCTTCTCATCACGTTGGCATTAGTCTGCTGTGAAACTCGCGTGAGTGGGTTAAGTCGTACTAATTGAAATAAACCAGTTGAAGTCTTGTCAAGGGTTACGGCCCTCGAGGATCAATATAGCTTAGCAATAGGCTTTAAGTCAAGACCAATGTTTGAATTTCAGAAAAATGATCATTAATGTCTCTGGCAAGTTGAATACGTCTATCTTGAGATGAAATTTAAGGGAAAGCCAATTTCGTATTGATGAAACCTTCTGAGTTATCAAATGGTATAAATTATTCAGCCGCCATATCTTCTCCGCTGGTTGAGTAATGATTATTTGATAGAAAACGGAAATTTAGTTAGACAACTTGCATTCCTCAGTGTTCTAAAATTCGAGCCATAATAACACTAAAACTGGTTTTCAAATAGAAATAAATTTTAATAAAGCAACCTTCAATGATTGCATTTTTTAACATGCGGTTTTCGTAAACTTATAAAATCGGTAAAGAAGTTACACCTTTCAGAAATTCTTTTAGCTTTTTAAATATGATTTCATTGATTGGAGCCTAATCAATATAGAATCTAATTAGTTGAACACAAAATATGCACATTAAAAGATATTTTGTTGGTAAAATGATTAATATTAAGTTCGACTTTTAAATTTAAAAAATGAGATGTTAAAGTGGCGTAGAGAGTATTGGTTGCAGTCAGTATTCAAAACTTCGTTCTTAATAGGCGCTAATGAGGGTAACAAAATATTCTCGAAGGAATAGACTCAATACTTCTTAATAAGGGGAATTTTAAATCACAAAGTCAGTGTCTAAGTCGATCGCGTGCTAACCGTATACAGCGGAAGAAGCATCCTCTTTCAATTGGGTCAATGGTCTCCCCATTTCTCTTCTTTTCCCATCGATGGAGTTTCCGCAACGGAATGCACATAACACCAGAGATAATTAGACATCCACCTCCAAGGAAGAAAGTGTATCGATAATCGTTGTATGCATCATAGAAGGCAGCTAAAAGTAAAGATTTGGAAAAGAAAAGCATTAATCTACCCCAAGTCAATATAAGTAGAGTGCGCTAAATAAATATTTCTTACCAAGAATAGGTGACGATGCCATGTAGGCAACACCTTGGAATAGCAATAGGAAACCATAGGCGTTTGTTAGCCTGTCAAGACCCAGCATTTCAACCAAAAGGATTATACGAAGTGACACAAAAGCAGCTGAAAGAAGAAAATAATTGTACATCGAATAACCAAGGAAGAACATTATTGGAAAGTGGAGAGTACTTACCAATTGAGAGACCAAAGGTCACCGCATAAGCGACATGACCAGCATAGGTAGGTAAGATAGGAAGAAGCATACAGGCTACCCCGGCAATAATTAGAGCTGCGTTATTCACAAGCAGAGCATCAGTACATGGCCAGTCAGAAATGACACCAGCTACAATCCTTCCAACTGTATTAACAGAAGAAAGATAAACTAAAAGATTTGCGGACGACTCCACAGTGAAACCAAGGCTCTGTGCTTCACTTGACAGAAACATATAGGGCACCGGATAACCTAAAATTAAATATTAACATTAATTTTTGGTAAGTGAAACAAAATAGAGTAAGAGAATTGAGTTTACCAAGAAGACCGAACACACTGGATGCAAGGAGGACTGCAAATGTTGGACTTCTAAAAAGACTAACGTCGAATAGTTCCGAAAGCATTCTGATAACCTTGTTAGATTTTATTTTAGATTCCTTTCCAATCTCTTCGTCAACTGCTTCTATAATACCTGAAGCTCCAATCCTTGTAACACTGCGTACGTATTCATTTAGTGTGTGAGATGAGACGAACTAAATTAAAAATTAATATTTACTTAAAATGCATAAGTAGAGTAAAATTTCGGACTTAATAAATGGCTTCTCACCTCGTCCAGTCGAGACATGCTAGTAGTATAGAAGAAATCAGCACGATTCACAGGAAGTTCTGTCTCGCGCTCAAGTCGTCGCTTGATTTCCTCCTGCAGTTTCGGGTCTACGTGAACACCAGCCTGCACGTATGGACGTAAGGATACAGATGACGTGAAAAGCAGGCTAGATCCTTGAGACTGGTCATGCTAAATGAGAAACAAAAATACATTTATCAATAGCAATTTAACCTTTAAGCCATTTTCTGGACGTCTATGTTGGCACAAATACGGGCATGACGGCAATTCTGAACTTTAAGTAGTGATATGAATACTTTTGAGTCCACAGCACAACTTTGTTTATTGCATACTATGCCTTGTTTGACTTATTTAGCCGACAATATTTAACGGCACAATTTCATTAATAAAGTGGCAATCAATGTTATCTTTAAATCGCATTAGCTCAAATCTCAAAGTGAGCGGTTCTTTTGAAGCTGGGCAAATAAAGAGGTCCATCGGATCAAATAAAGTGTCCATAAATCGGATATAATTGTTGAGGCGCAATTATCAACCTCCCAAAATGGCCGCAAATCTATCGAATTTAAAATAGTGACATAAAGATATAAATATTTTAGCTTTTTCTCAAAATGCTACTTCTTGATGATGCATAATTTTGGAGCATTTAATTATTATGAGTAAACGCGTGAAAGAACTTTACTTTTACTCACAAATTTGCCTTTGCTCTTCTCAAAATCCTTGTCTTTGTTGTTATGAACTCAGTCAACATATTATCAAATGACTTAATTCAATTTTCACAGAAAGCAAGAAACTGAGGCAGGCAGGTGGTAGCTTCTAAGTAAGAAGCGCAAGTAAAGCCAAAATATAAAAAGGGCATATAATGAGCTAGTTTTGACTCCTCACGGCACATAAAAGAAAGCGATAAAACTGATGATATTTGTACTTTTCTTCAACCTTTTCTTTTAATTTTTTGAAATGAAACAAGTAGTTTGGTCCACTCGCAGGATTATTCCAGAATCTTTCCAAATCAGCAATTTCATAAATTGTCTAACTCAATTATGAATTCAGCTAACAATAATATAACTCGATTCTCAACAAAATTATTATTCCTTTTTTTGCGCATTCCCATGGACAAGTTCTTCAGCACCTATGAGAATAGACCAAGACATCTGAAAACACAATCTGGTCTAATACAGAAAGCCATAGAACTGAAGAAAGCGTTACAAATCGATGATAAACCAAAAAGCCTCTCTCTCCCCATGAACCCATTAGCAGACATTGATGTAGTGTGTTGCACCCAACTGCTCGACTTCTTCAGGAAATCAAACACTCCTCCAGAGCAAATGCGCTCACTGGCCCTTGAGACAATCAATTTCAACTATCCTGCAGATCAATGGCTCCAAGTCTTCACTGATGGGTCATACATAGAAAACCAAGCAAACGTTGGTGCAGACGTCTATTCTGAACTCTTCTCTTTCTACGCAGCAGCGGGACATAATAGATCCGCTTTTGAAGGAGAAATAGAGGCCATTAGGATAGCACTATGCCAATTATGTTGCCTGGATACGAAATTCACCAAAGCGGTGATACTTTCGGACTCACAGTCAGCAATAGACTCTATTGGAAACAGAGAGACACCCAAAACAGTTGAGATAAAGGAATGTAGAAAACTCTATGAGCTGCTGAGAGAGAAAAACAAAACAGTGGTCCTACAATGGATTCCTGGTCACTGTGGCATTAAAGGCAATGAGATTGCTGACACACTTGCTAAGAAGGGGACAACGATTTTGCAATGCATGTCTTTCCACACAATGAAGGCCTTAATCAGGAGAGAATTCCAGACCTCAAGGTGCAATGAACTTAAAGCTCGAACAAAGGAGAAACAGTGGACAGTGGCACTCTCCGACATACCCGACTGGCCAAGAATCGAAGCCGTTGCTGAGTTTAGACTACGTACCGGACACGATTGCTTGGCAAAACACCTTCAGATATTGGGAGTATACACTCAACCCACATGCCCTCTATGTAACCTACATGAGGAAATGGAGAAGACCCACCTGATTCGGTGTCCAGCTCTAAAGACAAGGACGGAAAGCCAAAGATACTGGGAAGCAAGAAGACTGCTAATGAACTGCTATTAATTAACTGCTATAAATGTACCCCCCCCCCTCTTGGGGGAAGCTGAAGTCAAATATTAAGGGCTAATGATAAATATCATAAAGCCTGCCATTTGAAATAAATAAATTATTATTCCTTTATTGTTCATAGAATGTAAAACAATTCTATTTATTACTGTTCAGCATTGGCAGTCTTTTGATTGGAAACAAAAACAACATTAACCATGTATCTTAAGCCAGAGGGCAAGATTTGAAGTTACGTACAAGAATCAAATAATTCAGTAATTGAGACTCTTTATGTTCTAGATATTATCTACTAATTACATGCCTGGAACTTCTCTCAACCTTTAAAGTTAAACGATAGCAACAGTTTACCTGGAAAGAAGGA
This sequence comes from Rodentolepis nana, assembly GCA_900617975.1. Lineage (NCBI taxonomy): Eukaryota > Metazoa > Platyhelminthes > Cestoda > Cyclophyllidea > Hymenolepididae > Rodentolepis > Rodentolepis nana. Next base: position 7,170 of record UZAE01012387.1, read on the forward strand.
GTTCTCCTCTCCACTTCTGAAAGCGAACATTTTTTAATGTTGTTGACAATTTACATCACTGGTTGTGTACAAGTAGAATTCAATATGTATGAAACCGGACTTTATGGGCATACGTATTTGACGGTGTGCCACTACACTCTAATCAATAAAATCTATAATTACCTTCACGTGTATTGATGCTCCAGCAGTCGGTTCCACTGACAGAGTTCGTTGTCTTTTAGGGAATTTGTTGGATCTTGCACTGTTACGAGGAGGAAGGTGTCCATTACCTACACACACACAAAAATCGAAGATCAAAACGTTTCATTAGACTAGAACTCGGCGTCCGTCTTAAATGTACTTAAACGGCCAACCAGACCACACCTAAAGTAGAGAATTCGCAGAATAAAATAAGTAAACAAATTCTATTACTAAGCCAAGAACCTAACAGGGTCTACCAGTGTCAATCTTAAATGTTCACAGGATTTTACACGATGCCATGCATAGGAGCTCGAGACAGAATAACAGAGGCGGTCTCCTCGCGGCATAGGACATATAAACATTCTAATTCACGTTGAAGTCATATATCATTTCATCCTATTTTAATTTATGATTTAAGATGCAATGTTTCAAACTTGAGTCAAGTTACGCTATTTTTAATCCCTAGGCCCTTGATTCTGATATTTTCAGAAGTAAAGCTGCTTCTATTTCTGTACGACTTCCTTTTTCTATGATGCGCAAAGCTTGAATTTCTTAATCGATTTTAATCACTGCTTGATTTTAACCCATTGAAAAAGAAAAAAAACTAATAACAAATCAACTCATATTAAGCCAGTCTTGAATTAATAACTTTTTCAATATTGTCTATTTTGGTCAATATTGTTAAAAATTGCGTCTAAGATGTGTGTTAGTGGCCAGACTATTTCGTATACCTTTATAACTAAGATGTTATTGCTTTGTACCAACAATTTGCTGTTGTTCATGAAAAATGTCCGCATGATCATGTTATCCGCCCAGCTTTCGTGACCGTCAGCGCTTTTCTATTGCACTGATCATTGGTTCAGTTTTAAAAGAACGAAGCTAAAATTTCCCACCTAAAACTTACGAAAATTAATTTTCATGGCAAAGCTTTAACCAATGAGGAAGGTGCATTGATTTTATCCAATCAATCTCATAAATTCTTAGGTTTGGAAGAGTATTACTAACTGGGCCAAGCAATCGACGTCGTTTTTTCCGAAATTGCATCAGCGTAGCCAATTTTATTGACTTGAATAATGTCCAAAAATGTGTCCCTTCGTATATCTTTAAACTCAGTGCACATGCCAAGCTGGTCAATGTGTACTGAGGTGTTACCTAAATTCCATAACGTCATCATTTTATTCGACTATTACGCAATTTCGTTTCACTCGTGTTAAATATAGCTTTATGCTCGGGTTATTCATGTTTGCAAAGTTTCTTAGTCAAAAGGAGGTTAATCTTACCACAAAGGCTAACCATATTGTGACTTATCATTTTGTGAAATTTGACAAATTTAGTAACATTGGATTGAATCCCTTGGAGCGAAAAACTGTAGCGCTGCCTTGTTCTCTAGGGGTTACCTCAATTCCACCCCCAAACCCCTCCCATCCCCCCCCCTATTGTGGGCATTGTGTCCGCTGCATGCTATATCGCCTTAAAGACCATCCGACCGAAAGTTTCTTCAAGGTAATATAATAAATATACACGATTTACAAACATTTCCGGAAGTCCTGAGCAATGTACGAAAAAATCAGACCAATTCGACGGCCATTTTCTTAAACGGTTGATATTAATGGATAAGTGAATTGTACTCTTACTTGAATGTATTTGATGCGTTTCAGTTTGATCTTCTTGGACAGTGGCAGGTAGATTTGTAACATGACTTCCAGGTCTATCACCATGTTCGAGTTTTTGGACCTTTAAACAATTGTAAAATTTTGATCGAATGAGTATAAAGACATTTCTTATTCATTTTGCGAAATATATAAATCTATTTTAACAATTACACTGATACACAACGAGTCTCTAAGATAGATGATTGCATCTTCTAGTGGCAGTTCACAAATTAACTCTAGTTTGATTGAATTTCTCAAGCATAGTGAGAAAAATGTGATTATCCTGTTAAATGACTTCAGTTTACAACAATTTCACTTAGTCATCGCCACATAAATCCTGTTTTTAAGTGATTTCTGCCACTCTCTTCGGTAATAAAATTCAGAGGGCTAGAAAAAACTGAACATATATGTTGTTCTCCCATTACCCGTTTTCTTAAATTTAAAAGTGGGAGGAAAACAATTTTTGAATTTAGATTACTTAACTTGATTAAAAATACGACAATAATTACTTACCTGATTGCAAATTCCACTTTCCAGTTCTGCCTCATTACCGCTGTGGTAGTTAGAATTCTCTGTTTGCTCAATGTCTTGGGAAAGTGAAGCCTCTGTCTTCTCTTTCGCCTCAGATTTCTGTTTCTTCCGTAACTTCATTCTTTGATAATCCCGCACTGAAAGGAAGACGAATCCCGCTGCAAAGCAGTTCAAGGAGAAGGCGGCCATTATGGCCATACACCCCCTCCAAGAGTATAGTTTGACAAGTCGTGGAATAATGATTGAATAGACGGCTGAGCCAATACTGCTACCACAAACTGAAATTCCGGTTGCTGTGGCTCGTCGTTTTGCAAACCATTGAGTGACTATTGTGGCTGAGGGTAGGTAGATCAAACCGTAGCATATTCCTTGTAAAGAGGTTTTAAACAAATGAGAGTATAGTATATTTGAAAAAAATAATAATTTCTTGAATGCATCAGATTTGGTCTACAGCCAACGATTTTCTTTTCATTTCCGACAAATTTGCCTTAACCACCTGCTTTTTGGTGACATTTGTTTACTCTTTCCTCTGCGTTTTCAATGTGTTTGCAGAAGTCGGAACTAAGTTACGACTCATTCTTAATTTAATTATTGGCAAAATGGTATAATGCAACTTCCAAATGTGCTGCAGACTTAGAAAGCCTTGTATGTGTGGAAAAACGACAAGGGACATTTTTAAGTCATACTTGCGAAACACAGAGCTTAAACAACGCACAACAAAAAAGTTAAATTTCATGAAATGTGTCAAATTTTGATATACATTTTATCATTATCCACAAAAAATCATAGCCATCTATAATAACTAAATGTGCTGCTCTTTTTAGGCACAGAATTACTCATGGTAAATGTTTCGAAGGACCTGTTTGTCGATTAAGTTAATTTCTACAATGCTTACCATTTTTTAATTACATTGCGTTTAGTTGATTCGATACAACTGATGCATGAAAGTTAGCTTAGTTCTGGAAGTACCGTATAGAATTTACTTTCTACTAAGTCAATATTGTCGAGAGCATTTTTTTAAATTTGATTTCCAATGAAGTTTTATTTCATATATAACAGTATATTCATATTTCCTCCACCTAAACCATATAGATGAAAAGATATTATCTGGAACAGACTGCTAATAGTATAATTGCCAACATTAATTGAACATGATAAGCAGTGTATCGGAGAAGATACGTGGAAATATTATTTAAAGAATTTTCAAACACAAGTGCTCTAATTATTCTATGACTCAATATACTTATTGTTTAAATTTATACTCATTGGAGTATCCTTTTACATTGCGAAATAATTTATTCAAACCCAGCTTGAGACTAAAATTGCGTCTCTATACTGAGTGGCATACACTTGGTACAAATACTTACTTCTATATTTGATCGTGGGGTGTGCGATAGACTTACCAGCACGTGGTGCACCTTGGGCAACGTTTACTCATGCGGCAAAAAATTCTATTAACCGGCAGTTAACTTCTCACTTCAAATTATCGTGACACCACTGTACGTCATGTTCGACCACTTCCACACTACTCGCCTTACTTTCTTCTCTGCTTTTATGTCTGCGAATCACGCTTCTGTCCTCCTTCTCGACATTTTGGGACTTTGATCCTCCCCTCTGCGAAGCCCGAAGTCAGCGAAAGAGTCAATGCTAATTATCATAAAGCCGGTCATTTGAAATAATATTTGATCATTATGATTGCTTTTAAATCTTATAGCGACAGTCATTTTTTTCATTAATTTGGAATCTGATTTACTATTAACTTTTTGCAATTGCATTAGATTTTGGGACAAAATATAATGACAACTTTCTAACCTCATACCTGAATCAATGGTCATTAGCCTGCCTATTGTTTATCGTTATCGATGGCATCAAAAGTAACTACTAAATAAATTTTTAATACATAACTTTTGCCACTTAGGGTAGTTAAAGTGAGAGGAACTTGTTTTTCAGTCAATAGCGCTTTGATCTTATTTCACGAAAAATTTTTGCATCATAGTTACATACTTCGAAAATTCGTATTGCTAAACGCCAAGCCAATTCAACTTCACTTTCATTAATTTTATGGTAACATGGAATACCTACGGTCAAAGTGTCTTTGCAGAAAGTGTTGAAGACTTAACACTAAACCAACACTTACTATACTCATATTAAGGGAGTGTTAGGCGTATGCGACCTAACGATTAAGGAAATAACAGAGCCTGGGTGATAATTTTTCAATAAGTTACTTGATAAACAGAAAGCGGTTTACACATACACCTCATCCTAAATTTTTATTTTCACACGCATTTTCGATCATTTATGACTGTTTATTCACGGAAATATTTGAACTACCTTAAAGAAATCGAAAAAGGCGGATCAATGAGGTGGCATGAAATTAGTAAACAGAAATCGCTTCTATTTTGTTGTCATGTTTACTATTTATTCAGGGTGAAAAAATATTATTCATTATGATATCATAGTATTTCAATTTAGTTTCCCTTTAAGTTAATCCAGACTTCCAAAAATGGAAAATTAAACTCGTACAGTCAAATCTTCACTTAATCTGTCCAACCATTTTTTAGTTTTTCCAAAATTTGCCAAACAATTTTTGAGCAGATTTGATTAAGATTGATTAAAAATGTTCACTGTAGAAAAATTACAATTGATTTTGGTTATTAGTTGTGATCTGCTTCACAAAATAATTATAGTGAGACAAATGATTCCTATATAAGAGACGTTCAATGCATTTCAGTGAAAAGACGTTTCATATACTAATTTTTTGCAGAAAATTATAATAATAAATAAATATTTAATAGAATGATTACTGTAAACAGCAAAAACGTCACTGATCCCTTACTTGATAACTAATTTTTTCATAATGTGTTTTGAAGTAATTTTAAGAATATATTTGGGGAGAATTTAACCGATTTACCATTCAAAATTTCACCTTTTGGAGTTAGTTAAAGGTATCGTTTTAAATATAAAGCACGAATTCGTGGTACGTGGAAAGTGAAAATATCGAAAGTTCTTGAAATTGGAGCTACGAAGCACCAGAATAGGAAGATTAGAGCAATTGCGATAAAAGTGCATAAAGTAAAATCTGAGAAGCCAACTGAGTAAGTCCTTTCCATTTGCCTTCTTTCGCCTTAGTTAAAACTTACTGCGCATCGCCAGGAGTTATAAATTGCAAACGGATTGGCTAGCCATGGATAATAGCAATAATTTATTGGTGAATAAAAAATATTTACCGGTAACAACACCGTAGAGAATGATGAAGGAGTAAACATCGTAGACGAAGGATGCAGTCATGACTGAACAGAAGGATGCCAGAGATCCCACCCAAACGAGAACTCGAAAGCTCACAACATTCGAAATAGCACTGACGAGTGGCCCTTCAAATAAAAGAATTATTTCACAAATTTGAGAGGTTGCAATTAAAGAGTCAGATGTTCTCAGTTTCACTGTATGTCCCCTTAAGAACAATCCGAAAGAACTAATAATAGGTGTCCAAAGATAATTAATTTACGGATTTCTTGTTTTCCCCATTTGATTTATTTTTCGTCTTGTTTAATATAACATATAAATCTCGTTTCTAATGCCATATCCTATTCAAACTAATATTTTATCAAGAATAAACTGGGCTTTGTGCCGTGGTAATTGGTGGTTTTAATTTCCAATCTATTCACAATAGGTAAAACAAATAAATAATTAACTTTTCCCAACCACTTTGAATTATTTATATGAAGCATCGTAATCAAGTATAGCTCAGAAACAGTAGCTTTCTAGTATTTAGAATTCACTTAAGCTCAACTGATTTACCAGATATGAGAGTAAACCCGACAATGAAAGATCCAGCCAGTGAAATTGTCGTTGTTGAACACTGGAAGCTTTCCTGAACGTCGGAAAGTATAATACCGAAGGAGAATGATAGACCGTCTACGAAGAACATACAGATGAAGCTTCCAGCCAACACGACCCAACCCCAGCCACCGTCAGGAGGAATGGGCGGTTCAATTTCCTCAAGGTTAATTTCAATATCTTGCGTGGATTCTTCTACTTCGACTTCAGACATTGGCATTTCGGGAGAAGGGACGGGTTTAGTTTGAGTCATTTTGAGGCCTTTCTAAAAGTAAAAATAGCGTAATTGTGCACCCGAATGATTTATGCATTGGGAATAAAAAAGCAAGTAAAACGCTATCTTCAAATAAGTCATTCATTACTTTCTAGAACAAGAACTGGTAATTTATGCGATGTCGTAAGGTATTTTTTTGAAAAATGTGCCTTGGCTTAACCTTCTGTCAAGAGGCAAATTCCATTTATCAAGTAAGAATATTCAACGAATTCTTCATAATTCGAGACACATTGCATGGTCCAATAAAAAAGTGACGATAAAATCGGCATGTTGTCGAGGCAAACAATCAATATTTAAAGGAAATCACTTCACAAACGCCATATCTGTTAATCTCAAGAAAGTGTAAAATGGTGGTTATTTACTAAACAGCTGTTTTACTCGTATTCAAAGAAGTTAATTATGCTTCATTAGAAACTTAGATTTTATTGCTGAAATAAAATGGCAGGAAATATAATAAGTGCTCTCATGAGTGACAGTTTGAACAATATGTTTGATAATGAAATCGTGTTATTTGAGGTCAAATGCATTCTCCATTTCTCAATATATCTCATTAAGTCATTTTCATAATTTTAAATATTTTCAATGATGTTTGCTCACTTAAAATGGGTTTGCAGACGTTATTGTTCATAAGTTTTGTCATCGAAAGCTTTCCTTTGCTTTCCTTTGCCTAAAGAGCAAAATTCGCGTTTTGGGATGTTCCAAATGAATGATAGGAAAAGGCGCCTTCATATTTATCATAATCCTCATCAGTAAAGCAGGTGACGTTTTTTTTCAAAGCCACCTTTGGATATTTGTATGTCCAATTATTTTCAAATACTACATTAGTGAAGCTATCAAGTATGATCAAGATCAAGTATGTATTCAATAAACGTTTTAATAAGCCCAGTAAACGTTGACCAAAATGAGGAAATTAATTCACATAGGTGAACGAAGAAGAAGCATCTCAAGTTTTAGTTAACATTCTTATTTATTAGGAAACTGCATTCATTCGAATAGATTATAAACAAAGTTAGTTTTAGTGATGAATGCAGATAATATGGTGGGGAAAGATTAACGTCATTAAAACTTTCTTTTTAATTAAAACTTTGGTAATAAAACCCTGTAACGATAGATATATTTGACTATTAGTTTCGCTATATTATTACAACATATAATTCATATAAAATGTTTATTTACCTTCTACCACAAGCCTAACCGTTCCAAGTAAACAAATCAGGGGAAGAATCTTGAGAAAACAAAATCCAAGATTTTATAGGCTTATCATGCCAATAACAGAAGTCTAAATCTGCTGGCATTTTAAGTGTTATTATGGTTGGTTAACACAGGTTCAGCTATTTGTTCGTTGGCCAGGAAGCAAGCCAATCAGAATGAGCCCAGTGCGCGAGTGCTCGTATAGGCTGTGACACGTTTTATGACATTGGGAGGTACCTAAATAATTATCTATCTACATGATCATTACATTTAATTAATCTAATTAATACTTTTGCAAAATATAAATTCATATCAGTCAAAAATTGAAGAAAATGTTCGTGTAAGTTAATGTTTCGTTGGATGCTTAGCGCCGCAGGGTTCAAAATTTCCACTGATGCCTAAAGCATAGCTTCGCTGACTACCAACGGGGCATATTCAACCATTAGAGGTATTTTTCACTCTGTGAATTTAATAGCGATGCAAGAAACAGATTAAATTCCTGCAATGTAAACAAACCAAAAATGCAAAATCTAAATGATGGAGTTCTATATTTACTTTAATGGAGGCACTCTAAAAATATTATCTTCCGGTCTCTACTTAGTTAATGGGAACATTTTTAAATTAACTAACATTAATCAGTATCGACAATCTAACTGAAGTGAAATTGCAGTTCTACTCATAGATTTCAAATTAAAAAGGTACCCATGTCATTAAATATATATATATATATATATATATATATATATTGAAAATTAAGATATCACTTCTTTAATATCTTCATCTCATATACCTTTTTCTGAATTGGTTTATATAATACTTTATTGTTCTTTAGCAGGAGTACTTGTGCTATTATTCATGAATACTAATGAAATGAACTCTAGATTGCGTGTATGCTTAAATTGTGCGGGATAGTAAGGAAATTAAAAATGAGAGATCTTGGATTCCAATAGCTCACATTTAGTCTCAGAATACATGGCGAGTCTCATTTTCGAGTTGGAAGATAGAGCAAATAACATTAATCGATAGACCCGTTTATTTTTCATACGATGTGCCAATATTTTTGTTCAATCTACTGTTTTGTTATCCATTTAATTAGTCAGATCTTGTTGCTGCTTTTACCATATTAAGTTCATTAAACATAACTAAAAGTTTCTATGAAGATCACGATATGCTTTTATTTTAGTTTACCTAATTATTGATCTCATTATAGTGCTTTTTGTCATTATAATCTGTAACCTAACGCCCAACTTTAAGTCCAATCCAATATAGCCTTCCGCAAAGAAGAAGGCCTAGTTTCCTGTTGCACCTATGATGACCTGATGCATTTGTCCAACAGTTAGTCACAGTTTGTTTAAATACAGTTTTTCCTTCTGGGTAAAGTTGACTCATCACGAATACGAAATGAGGAAATACCTTTGAATATTTAGGTCTTCCAAATGCCGGGTCATGCAAACAATTAGTGCGCTATGAAATATCATCAGAAATTTCATACTATTGTCTTAAATAAGTCATTTTTAAATTTTTCCCATATTTGAATATGATAAAATATGAAGGAAGACTTCACAAACTCCCTCTCTCCCTCTGCAAATGTAAATGCGATTAATTGATCTAAAACAGTTCTGTTTACCTCAAAATATTTGAGCATATTTTCCATATTGCCAGTTTAAAAATACCGGTTCTATTAAAACGATCATTTCTAGTAAAACAGTGCCCTATTTTTTAAGTTCTCGATAACATATTACTAATAAATATATATATATATATATATATATATATATATATATTATTCCGTTATATATATATATATATATATATATATATATATATATATCGGAATAAAGAGTTTACTAAGAAATATAGATTCAGGTAGTCGGAGAAATGCTCCCCAAATCAAGCTGTAAATTTAAGTGTCAATTGCGTATTTTAGCTAATTCTACTCACTAAACTGCTCTGAACAGAAAAATATTCCCAAAACTGATAGAATTTATTTATCATACCCTTGAAAGATGAGGACACGTAGGATGTTTCTGACAGAAAAAATGACCTATTCGTTCAAGCATGCTGTTTCAAATCGAGGTATTCTTTCTGATTGATTAAAATTAAGAAAAAGTTGATTAGCATCATGAAACGTCTTTTGAGTTTATTGTGGTCTTTTGTGACAACTAAAGTGTTTACCAACTTAATTCGATAGTTTTGAACGTAGGTAATTAGAACTGTATTAATTTTACACACTATTGTATTGAATTGTAGGTATATTTACCCAGTAACGGAGCAAGAGCAGGGATTTTGTCCCAGGAGACTCACGCTGATCAATATGTGCTTTCATTTAGCCAACGCTGCGAGTATGTCATATATAAGTTTGGTATATTAGCTATTCTTCTAAGCCCAATGATATGAAAGAAAAATATTACTCGGATTTGCAGGAGAAGTCTTGGCCTAACGAGATAAAACGCACTTTATCGATAGGTTCATTGCCTGACCAATCATGTTCTGATAGGTCCCATGATTGGATCAGTCTTCTCCGGCCAATTACTACCTACAGAAAAGTAATATCAAATACTTAAATAATTTCGCAAGCCAGTCTTGTCTACTTAAATATCCCAACGAGGTCCGGGCAAGTG
>UZAE01012387.1:20479-38080 GCA_900617975.1 Rodentolepis nana
TCCTATTGTGATTTCATGAAAGAAAATTTATTCCAACCGTCTTTATTAACAACGCTAATTTCATTCATGCTGCCGGATATTAAAATGTTTAAAATGAGAGTTACGTAAGATGATTAAGAGCATAATCAATGGTTAAGAAACCCCTCTTAATAGCAATATAAACAATTACAGAATAAAACCGAACAGTCATTACATTAAGTGTTCAAATTTTTCATAGCTGCGTAAGCATCTGTGATGCCGCAGTTGAGAGGATCAGAAGGAACAATATCATATCCAATTACATAGTCAAATAATACGTCTAAAATCGTGTTTACTAACGGTATTTTAGTTGATAAGGCTTGAACTACAAGTCATTGAAGGTTATTATAGATTATATTTACTAATTATATAAGTATTAGGATGATTTCAACCAGCACCACGTTGAAGTGAAATAGGCCTTTTCTATAGAGTTATTTGGATTTATATATCTTAAAATAAAAAGAAGAATAGATAGACATTTATATAAAGTTACCCTCACAACCATCTGGAATCATAGCAGATGAATGTGAATAGAACGCCGTAATGAAGGCACCAATTATATCTAAAAATTTAAAATGAAATCTAACTGGATTAATCCTGTAAGTCGAATAGTTGATGGGGATAGTTTGCGAAAGCAAAAATACAAATTTTAGAAGACGAACATTTGTTATTCTTTGTTCCGTTCACACCACGAAGTGAAATTGCAATAATTGTCTTCTCACTTGCCGACAAGGAAGAAAACAATTCAAGGCTTTGCTACTTTCCTTTTGCCAATGATTGCAAGAAATTGTATTGCTTTTCGATAAGAATAGGAAGAAATGAATGAAAATATGTAAAACAAAAAGGGGTCACATTAAAATTCAGTAAAATCTCGCATTCAAGGCATTAAAACTTATTTAGACTTACATGTTCGATGGCCGATAGATGTATAAGATAGTATTAGCGCGGATGCCGCTACTTCTTAGATACTTAAACCAAAGAAGCCTGGATGTAATGATTACATTTTCTATCTGAATGATTTTTAACTAGGCACAGAATTGACCTTAATATTGTTTAATGTTAACACAATATAAAAAATAAAGTGGACAACACTCAAACAGACACCTGAAATCCTTGTGTTGTTTACAAAACTGTTTCCATTTTCAGGAGAACTATAAATTCAACATTAATTTGAGCGATTTCCATATTTCAAATAGTAAATAATAGCTTCGGTTAATCGGACAGATAATAATAATAATAATTATTATTAACGCACCCGCAGAATTAATCAGAAGGAACATTATCAGGAATTCCAACGATAAATAAAAAATAAAGGAATAAGTAAGTTCTTCACAATAAATTATTATTTTGGAAGATTGAAGTAATTCTGAGCGCTCATTTATTTCAAAAGTTAAAGTAAACGAAAAAATTTGTCATTTTATAACTGCCGAACTAACGTTGAATACATATTAAAAAATAATTGATCTGGGCATATCTTGTAGTGCAATATAATGTTAATATACAATTTCATCTATGGGTAGCTAGTAAATAGTTTAAATCTCTCAATGCAGCTATAGCATTGGCTAGTTTATTTTAGGCGCTGTCTTTCTTCTATAGGTGTGGAACATGCCTAGAGTTTTTAAACCAAAAATCCGTCCGGTTATAAATAAAACAAATAAGTATGTTTTTTTCTCATAACTTTATTCTTGGTAGAAAAACTGACCAAGCCACGGAGAACCCTGTTTCCTCCCCTGCCACAATAATTGCAGATGAAAGTCAACACAAATCACCCGATAAGGTGGAGAAATCGATCGAAATACCAACTGAAACTGAAGTAGTGGTCGAGGCAATTGCGACAGGAAAGCCAAATTCTTCAGTAAAACTTTCTCCACCAAAGAAAAAAGCTCAGTCACCTATAAAGATATCCACTCCCAAAAAGATTACAGCTATTGTGTCATCATCTCAGCAAGTCTTTAGGTTTGTTTATTTAACCCTTATTTAGGTCAGATACTGTCGACATTGATGATCCTAATTCGAAAATTCCCACACCTAAGACGTCAACCAAGTCAAGTCCTATGAAATTGTTTGCTGTCAAACGTGTATGTTTATTTTTATAATCTTAATGGTTTCTATAGACTCCAAGAAAACATCAAGTATACGGGGACAAACCACCTCCAGCAGACGTACCCCTCGATCGCTCCACTGTGACACTTCGTTCTCTCTTAAATTGGGTTCCCGTCAATAAACCACCCCCTAGAATTCGAGACATTAATCCTAATCCGCCATCATCTAAAATAGACTCGTCAATTCAACAAAAGTCTCCTACTCCTTCCCTAGTGATAAATAAGAAGCAAGATGAGCCTCACATCGAAGATCAGGATACTTCTAATGAGGCTATCGATCCACTAGCTCCACAATTATGCCTTGATGCTGATGGTAACATTGTTCTTGACGAACGGAGTCTCCAGGTTGAAAAACCGGTTGATGAGTCGACTATTGCCAGAATACACGTTGCTGAGGAAGCAGGTCTCTATGGTACTACTTATAACAGCTTCCGTCGGAAACCCATTCAACGTCGTGGCCGAAAGTGGACTGAAAAAGACACGACGAGGTTTTATCGAGCTCTGAGTACAATTGGGACGGACTTTTATTCAATGACTAAACTTTTTCCTGATAGATCCAGAAATCAGCTCTTGGTAAGCTATTATTTTTTGTATTATTGCCACTTAAGGGTAAAATTGTATGAATTTTTAATCTAAGTGTTTTCGAATACTAGGTTAAATATTCTTAGATACTTTGCACCGTTTTTAACTTCCTCTTCTGTATACACAGTTTTAATAGAATACTGTGAATTCATTTTTTACCTTGAGTTCCTGTCTCTCCTATTTACTTAGTGGTTCAACTGTATAACATTGTTCTTCAAGTTTTTATTTCGACTGTAAATGGAATCATTATAAGATGTATTATGAATCACCAGCATGAGAATGTTTGTAAAATGTCTTTGCAATATCTTATTTGGTCATCAACACTTTGCTTGGATTGCTTCTTCTTAGTAGCCAAGGCACTTACAATTCATCTTATACCTTTTTCTGTTCAAAGTATATTGTCGTTGATTTGTATGCTACATTGTTTCTCATTGTATGGTACAAGTCTAAATTTTGGAGGGGTGGGGAGCATGAATAGGTCCTCTAGCCTTTCCACCTTCATTGCTTACAAAATGCGCTGTTTTGTTGCCCTATTAGTTAGAGAGTAGTACTGTAGTAAGAAAATCCAACCCCCAGATATGATAACGGATGGATAGTAATATAAAACTAGGAACGAAATTTAATCACGTGAATTTTAATGAAAAATCTATTAGTAGCCCTTGTCTTTCATCATTCCTTCATTAGTGAACTTTGGACCTTCAGTCACTCGTATAGAATTGAGAAATTCTGCAGATTTCGGCCTTCTCGTTTCTGTTATTTTCATCATAGCAAAGTTGAAAGGCGATAATGAATACTATAAGAATCCTTACATTCGTAGCAAAGGCTCCACCAAGTAAATCTTTGGTCCTCACTGGAAATTATGGAATTGTCATCCTTTAAAAATGTCCCTATTCAAATTTAAATTAACTTTAAGACTATTTTTGGTTTCCATTCCCTTTTATATTTGATGCCTTGTGTTTTCCATTCAGCTCCTCATTTTAATTATGTCAAAATGTGTTTCTTACGTGTAATCTTTACCATTAACTGTTTATGTTCTAATTTTAGAAAAAGTTTAAACGTGAAGAGAGACTTTTCCCGCATCTTGTGGATGACGCTCTGAGTAAGCTTTAGTTCTATTTTCATTTTACCGTTATCTCTTCCTTTTTATTAATATTCTCATTCTTTTGTGCAGAAAACAAAAGGAATTACGATATCACCGTATTTTACACCTCTGAAAGCGAAGAAGAAAATTACGACAAACTCACCAAAGAAGCTATTAAGGCAAAGAGAAAGAGTAGGTTTTCTGCTTATCTGCATGCTCATTAACATTTAAGTCACTTGGATTTATCGCGATTTATTTTATTTTGAAATTTTAATCCTTGAAGTTTTGTTATGCTGCACTGTTTAACCCACATTTGCAATGACTAGATCTGAGCTTCCCTTAGAGTATTATCGGTGGCGTTTTGGTTATCACATGTGCTATCATTACGCCATTGCATGCACACCGTGCTACTAAATTACCCGAAGGTTTGAAGTATGGGAAATAGGGTAAAACCTGCTCACTGCTCCTATTAATCCTTTAATGCCCGAATTATTTTTCTGAGAGTGCATTCAATCGCACTCGCGTGTTTCACAGCAGACTGATGTCGATGTGATTTGTTTTTGTGATATCAAGTGAAGGCCACGGAGATGTATTGAACATGTTTCAAACTGCGATAGCGCCTTCTGTTACGAGTCAAGTACCAATGAAGCTTATTTTGAAGGCGGATCATATAGTCCTAAGGGAGTTGAAGTAAGGCAAAGAGTTAATAGCAATTCTCAAGCCTATTTGGGGGGGGGGATGGTCGTTTTCCTGTTTTCTTGCAGAAAATAATGGACTTAGCTTTCATAACGACTTGACAGTACTTCATAATTTTCCCATTGGCTTTGAACAACGAATTGAAATTAGCATTTCAATTCAGTTAAAAATTGAAGAGCTCGAAGAAGCTTTAATCTACTTTAGGTTTTTAGATTCATTCTCTTTTCTAAATGTGCATTTCAAGTCTTTCCTTCATCATAAGTGCTTTTTTCTCAGTAATCCAAATTGATTAAGTCAGTCTCAACTCCAGTACCACTTGCTGATTCTGATGTTAACGTTGTTGTGGTTGGAATTTATTTTCTTCATGTCTTTCACTTAAGATCTTGATTCCTTTGTCGTCTTAGAGATTATCGAAATCAGACAAAGAAGCAAGTTATATAAAGTTATATCAAATGGCAGGCGTTTTGATAGTTACCCTTAGCCCTTTAGTTGACTTCAGGCTCAACAGAGGGGAAGGAACATCAAAGTGGCAAAATGTCGATAGGGGAGACAGGATAATGATTCACAGATGTGAAAGAGACATACAGTGGGATCATAGTAGTTTGAAGTCAAAAGTTAACTGCCGGTTTGTAATCTTTCTTTGCCGTATGGGTATACGTTGTCCAGGATGCACCATGTGGAGGTAAGTCTATTGCACACCCCGTACAAAGAAGCAAGTTGAGTTGCAGGATTTAGATCCTGAAATGGAACAGATACACTTAATGCTGAAGGTTAATTGACATTTTAAATGTTTGAGGACGCTAAGTTCAATGCAGTTGAGTTTTGGCGGCTGCTATAAAATAGGTACTTTTAATGCCTGTTTGATCCTAGTTATCTATTTGTTCCAAGTTAAGCTGTAAACTCTTCTCTGTGCAATTTATTCTGGTATAATATGGAATTCACTGTTTTTTAAAGAAGTATCTATAGGTGTCTGGCTATACAAGGCGGTTTCGTGTATAACTGCAATTATTTTCGCATTTAATTAAGTGAAAGTGGTCTTCATCGATCATCTATTAAAAAGAAAGTGGAGGGGGGGGGGGGGACAACACTTTTCAATAACATTGAAGCTCGATGGCCAATTTTCGAAACCCGCCTTTCAGTTGATCTGTCTATTTCCTTATATCAGGCAAAAGCAAGCGTACGTCCGAACCCAAGCCTCGTTCCACTTGCGACATTTCCGCTTTGATAGATGAAGTTCTTGCCAGGCACGCAGCCACTGAAAATAATGCTGACAACAATATGGAGGAAAGGGAGGAAGAAGACGTTGGTGAAGGCGAAACTGGCAGTGATGAATCAGAGGAAGAAGTGATTCCGCTTAAAAGACCTCGAATGAGTCCCGAAGATCGGAGGAGGAGCCTTGAGAAGTCCAATCGAGTTAGTTTGAGTGACATGATTGAAAAGACAGCTGCTGAAGTTGCTGCTTCTGATAGCATTTCTCAATGATTTTATTAATCATGTATAGTTTCTTTTTAAATGTATGTTTAATATGTATAGAATTAACTAACAGATACTTTGACGACACTGATTTGGTTTTTTATTCCTGCTATAAACGTGCCTGTGTACTCTCATTCTAAAGTGAAATAGAACGGGAATAAATAACTTCTCAAGTGCATTAAGTTAAGCAATAGAAAACTTGAAGTGATGGCCATTTACGCTGTTGTAGTACCAGGATTCAGATTTTTTCGGTGATCTATTTTCCTACTTGATATCTTCAGCCTATAGTTAGCGGAAACTCAGAGATAGAGTGATGGAAGGGCCTTTAACTCTTAATTAATTGGGCAATTGGCCCAAGGCACTATATGATCCATCTGTCGATGAGAGTAACAAAACATGATTCATATTCATGACGCACTACTACATTGCCCCCATTTGCTTTCGAATAGCATTTGGTTCATCTAAAAAGCTAGACAATCGAATTGTGTGGATATATCGCAAGTTGTATAGAAGACCTGGATAGTCTTTTTAAATTTGTCAACCAACGTGACGGAAGAAGACAGATTTAGAAGAAGCGAAAAATAGCAAGCTTCGAATACGAGTTAATTTACCTCATAAACAATGGTAAAGGCGAATGTAAATATGCCAGACTACAGGGCCGGGTCGTTGTCATTGTTTGCTTAAACATCTGCTGGCTGGTTATTAGAAGGGAAGATGTAATTTGGTGATAAATTCACTCTAATTGGTTAGTGAGATCATGAGTACACATCGTTCTGTACAAACATGGCGGCCTCTTCATACAACACCGATTCAAAAACAGTTATAACAAGAGAATAAGTAGTGACGTGGAGGTATGTCTAAGTTACACACTCTCTGGGTTTATAAAGGTACTTACATGGATGAAAGTGGACCACAAAAGACCTGCCTATTTTCCCCAATCGTCGAGATCTTGCAGTTGCTTTTTTCTCAAAGTATTAGGATTGGCTAATGTGGGATTAGAAGAAATGGAACCTGCCATAACCATATCATTCATATTTCCTCCCTATTTCGATTTATTAGAGCTGTTAGTCTTTGTAGGTAAAAGTTGCACAATACAAGAGCCTGACTTTAAGAGAGTGAGTTTTTATCGCTGCTCTTCTTGAACTTCACTTGTTCTTATTTTAAACTGGAGCAAATACTTATAGGATTTAAGCGCCCGATATCCACACAAGAGGTGTAGAGTAAATCAAATGAAATAGCTGAAATATTTTAACATTCTGACGCAGCTAATAGCAATCGAACGAAATAGTCAGTAAGGATAAACCCCTTCTTTCTTTACAAATACCAGCGACACAAATTTCTGAAGGTACTTGAACAAAAAAAACATAGGTAAATGTGGTATAATGTTCGTAGCATATTACAGATGTTGGTCATTTCACAGAAGTGCGAAGAATTTGGAAGTACATATGGGGAGAATTGGCAAGGTTAAGCGATTTCAAGTTTATGAAGAGATAATTCCAGAATGCGTGGTAACCAGATTCATGAGATTTGCCAAATTATTAGACAATTGATTAATCGCCTCATATCGCGAAACTTCAGGTTTACCATCTGTGGTTGGTTGAGGGGAAAGGATGAGAACCTATAAAATAAATACCCGCAGATCAATTTACCAAGCAGAATTAAGTACTTTTGTGTTCATTCATCTCATTAGCTAGTGAATTACCTGCTCAGCTTGATCAATGTAAGCCTTCAAATTCCCATCTAGAATGCATTCAACTAGGAGATTTTCAACTTCTTTAGGTCCTAGACCGATATCCAGGGACTTAGCAACAAAACTTAGGCGAACCCTGGAGTAAGGTCGTAATAGACGAGTCAACATTTCTGTTCGGAAGTTGCGCACAAGGTTCACAATATGCTCACGGATAAACTCATCACCCATAATGGATTCCTGATCTTCATGAAGGATTCGTTCAAATGCCTTCACGTCGTTTTGTTGATAAGCAGTTACTAGATTTGTAACCGCGAGGATTTGTGGGTCATTTTTGTAGGGTTTCGTTTCCTGTAAGCAAAGAAAAGATCAAGTATTAGAAGAAGAGTAATAACGTAAGTTGCAACACTTGCAATCATTTGCCTGCGGCATAATTCAATAGGATCACGTTTCAGATGAAAATAATTTTAACACTGACAGCTAACCGTCTACAGAACCTGATATGATCAACTTAAACGTATGCTTTGATGGCTTCCAATAACAAAATGATAATGGGCACATCACTTAAGAAGATACAACTTTCCATCTTATAAGAACTAAATATTAGGGTAATGCATCGTCCAATTTCGAAAATTCGGGTACAGAGGTGGCGGTTGCAGTGCAGCTACAAGACATCTACTTGAAACCAAAGAGGGGGAACGTCGATCGATTGACCAAAAGAAAAGCATATAAAAGCATATAAAAGAAAAGCATATAAATGCACCACATGCGTAACTACAATGAAAGGGGATGAACTTAATTGCATTAGAAAATAAATCTTTTTATTTTTCGGTTTGCTATCCAGTCATAGCAACTTTACGGCGGAACTTTGGCCTATTGAGAAGAAAATATGGCGTTCCCGATGCTGTCATGTTTGAACAAAGAAATCTCATATGCACCCATCCTCGTTGGGAGAAAAAGGGGTCATGAGCGCAGAGTCAAATCCATAGTCCCTGGATTGCTGGACAAACTCTTCGTTGTATTTTAATGACTAAGTTCCGTGTCAATGACACACAACCCAAATAAACGTATTCCATGCCACACGTCTGTTTCCTCTATAGCTTTGTAGTAGCTTAGATAACCCTGGGAACTATGCCAAACCGAAGGATCTTGCCAGAGATTTGTGAGCATAGGTCAAGGCTTATTAACGTATCAATCCGTTACAGATATGTTCAATAAAAGCATAAAACAAATGAACCTTATTGTTGTCTTGACTCCCAACGCCCTTTAAGTACTTATCTTGGGACGAGGGCCAAATTAACTTCAAACCTTCTATACCACCCATTTCATATTCTATTACCTGAGCGAAAAAAAAGGAAATCGTAATATCCTCCAAGCTTATAACTATGTAAGGACAAGTTGAAATCGTAATCAACAAACAGGCAACAATTAACACAATCTTATTACGAATGTCATTATTTCAACGATAAATGACATTTTAAAATATCCTAATAACCATTATGTCAGTAAATCCTACTTTGATTAAATGGATACAAAGTAAACAGTGAAAACGGAAATGACACATCTTAGGTGCCCTAACTGGGAATTTAGAAAGGAAACCGAATAAGTAAAATTACAGGATATTCGCGATATGAACAACGCAAACTTACCGGAGAATCGAATGGATTAATACCAGTTTTTGCAAGCATGCTCGCAAGAACAAGGTATTTCAAACACTGAGTTCGTCTCGGAGACCCAGACTCATCGTAGTTCTTAAAAGCCTCAAAAAAGTCCAAATGGGCACTTTGATAGTTCTCCATTCTCATATGCATTTTCCCTCCACATTCCCTTATAACTCCCATAATCAGAGGATGAGGAATGGCTGATTTAATTTGAAGGGATTTGTCATACAAATGCTTGAGTTTTTTGTTATTCTTTTGAGCGGTATACATTTGGATTTCCAGAGCGTAGATCTCCAACAACTGGGTACCCTTTTTGAGATCTTCTTCACCAGTCTCTGTTAAACATGACTCCCGAAGTTCACGAATGATCCGTTGAAGTTGTACATAGTCACTCTGTTCAAGGAATAACTTTCCCAATTTCGAGTTCGTCTTAAACCATAGCCTATCATTTTTAGCATCTTTTAAGGCATTAAGAGTTGTAGTGTAGAAATTCTGGAGAATATTCATTTGCTTCGAGGTAGACACATAGTCAAGAATTGAATTAATAGACTTCTCAGAGGTGTTACGAGTTACTGCAGATTTGATATAAGTGAGAAGATTACGATAGTTTTCCATCATGTCGTTGTATAAACCAAGACGGAACTGAAGTTTAATCATTTGCTTAAGTGCACGGAAACCCCAATCACCCTTAGTTCCACTCTCTGCCTCAAGTTCGAGAACTTTTTTGAATTCATCGATAGCAGCATCAGGATTATCATCCTTGCGTGACTTGGCGTTGTAGTATTGATTTTCGAGATTCACGTCCGGTTCGGAGTTTTCATCTGATGAATAGGTTACTGAGAGGTCAACATCATCAATGAACATATCATCATCCCCAAAAGACATTATTTTCTAAAATATCAATTGAATGACCCTTTCAAATGTAATAAAGACAAGAACAGACGAATACAGGCGGCTACGAATTAAAACAACTGAATGAAACGACTTGACTTTGAAATAAATCAAATTAGATTGAGAAGAAAGATAAAATAATGTAGATAATAAATGTAATACATTTTAAGACAAATACTACCTTCGCGAATCAAGATATACGTGAGGCTGGAATTTATAACTTAGCCTAGGTTGTACAAATGGGATTGCAGCCTTGAACGTACAAAATTAAACTTTATCTTTCGAATATGATAATTTATAGATAATAACTATTGCTAAATAGAATTTTCGTTCCATTTTTATATATTCGATAGCATGAGTTTGCTTTTTTGCTAGTTTGTTTCACAAGAGAAATCCTATTTTTTCTTGGTGACATAAATAACCCCTCTTCTCATTCTCACCTACAGTTTCTACTGTTTGATGTCTCTTCATTTGCTTAATGTGAAACATAACGATATTGTAGATTATCCCCTCTTTCTCCTTAAGGGAGTACTTGCATGCTCTTCTGGTTGCCACCCCATCATCACAACCGTTAATAAATGCACAGTCTTTCGAAATTCTTCAAAACTAGCAATTGAGGTGCCCTTTAAAGCACTGATTCCCATTCGAATAGGTGAAAATGACATAAAAATTAGCTGCTCCCATGCTGCGTACTATCTTACCATTAAAAGAGCTCCACCAAATGATAACAGGTCTTATATTCGCTGTATTTATGTGGTTTTTGATAGTCACGAAGGCTCGTTTCAAGCACCTAAAGACGTACCATTTGGTATCGAGAGCGCTTGTCATCGTCTTGGTTTAGCAGCACGATTACTTCAGACCTTAACTGCAGAAACCATATATTCTGAGACTGGTCATCGCCGAACATTTATCTTCGCTGGAGACTTGCCATCTTCTCACTATCTTCCCCGTACTTCTGCCTCATATTCATCCGCAGCTGTATGGTGCGTAAAATCCAAATTAAACTATCTAGAAGCGCAAAGATTACCCCCTATTGAGCTATGGGAGCATATTGGAAGAGAACTTGATGGCCTCTTCCCTGAAGATAGAAATAAAGCTAAATGGCTCACTGTTATAAGTTGTACTGAATATAGACCTCTAGTAGGAGTAGAGACGATCCCGCTGTCTCACGAAGAAGCAATCTCGAGGACAAAAGGTTATTGTGCTCTCGGTTAGTTAATTACTTTGATTTCATATGAATTTTCACTATTAGGAGCAGGGGGATTGGCACTACTGGGATCTGGCACGCTATACACTTGGCCAGAGAAAATCGAAGATCTTGAATTCTGCCTTACAAACGCTCAAAAAGTTGATCGGCGAAAATTTCTCGACGATAGCGCTCTTCGATTTACATACTGGGCCAATTATACAACTGCACTGGGAACAATGCTCCATGAACTGGGGCACTGCTTCGATCTGGATCACACTCCTCGCGGCATCATGAGACGTGGAGGAGATGATCTGAATCTCGTTTTGGCGTTTCCACCACCTATAAATGGATCACCATTATGTTTAAAAGGAGTCACAACTAATCTTCGTGGTTTGTCGATATTTAGATACAAGGAAGTCACTTTTTATGAAAACGCGCTAACTGATTGTCGAGATGCATCGGTTACTCGTTGGGGCAACTCAGCAACAATCGACGATGTCGGAGAAGCATTCTGGGGAACAGAAATCGCACAATTTCTATCAGTTCATAGATGGTTTGACGGATCAATAAGCAGTACATGTTCTTGCAAAACATCTTTTAATAAGTAAGTTCTACATTTCAAAGTTAATTATATTTAAGGGGTGTTCTATGTTCATCCTGTGGTGTACAAATAATCCAATTGCGGAATTATGGCAATACATGTTCCCCAAATAACGTAAAAGTCTGGAATTCTACAGCTTCAATCAAGCTCCCCTTAGATACTACGCTGCTACAAGGTTGTGTCATTTACCATAGAATTCTTCAAAGGCCGCAAAAACAAATTACGATTTCATCCATCTTAAAAAGAGCGTTTCGTCAGCTCAAAACTTCCAAAATCAAGGTTGTATCTGTAAATTTTCGAGGTGAAGTCTTTCAGGAAATAGTGAATAAAAATGAGTTTTAAGTAAATCCGACCTTTTCAGATAGAAAGCAAGGCAAAAAACTGGAAGATAAAGTCAGATAGTAATAGATTGAAACAAATCAACATCAACCAAGAATAGCTGAATGGGGTGCCTCGACCTTTTCTAGCTTCTCAAAATGTTTCTTGGCATTTCGGATATTCAGTAGAGTAGCGGATGAGCCTATATGAATGAGAGAGAGAGTGACGCATGAAATATTCAGACTAATCAGAATAGAAATGAACCGAGTTAGCATACCAATGGAGGGGTCTGACATAATCACCATGACATATGTGTTTGGTGTAAAACCGTCAATGAAGGCGGAGAAGTGCGCAGTTTGGAGTTCAATAGCCGTAAAATTTGCGCCGGATTTCGTACAAGAAAGTTTAAACTGCTTGATAATAGTGCTGATTTTGTCGAATCTATGGGGATCTGGGTGTTCTTTTGTCGTATGGCAAGCGATTTCGAGGAAAGTTGACCTCTCGAATAGAATAATTTCATCTGCCTCTAAGACCTCACACAGCTGGATGAGATTTTTCTCTAGAGCTTTGACATTTGGAACCATCTGGTAAACAATCTTTGACCAAGCTTTATAAAGCGTTTCGTCCCAAATTGATGTTCCGAAACAGACACAAGTGCCTGGACGAGTGGCAGAAATAAGTTGCTTTTCCCGTTCAGTAAAAACCTTTAAATGTAAAACATATTAATAAATAGGTTTAAACACACCACGGCCTGCTTGTGCTGAGGAACAAGATCCATCTTGTGAACTAGACAGAAAACTTTTGCTCCGGGAGAATGTTCGTTGATGGCATCAAGACAATTCCGGTAATAAACCAAATCTCTCTTTAAATCCTGACTTTCAACATCGAACACATAGATGAGGACCTCAACATTGCGGAAAATATTTTCCCTTTGTGTAGCAAAGTAGCTCTCCATGAACCCAGCCTGTCTAGTTTCAATGAAAAGAATAGAATAGACTGCTTACCCTCCACAATCCCATAGATTCAAAACTAATCCACCCAAAAATCTTAAATGAACATGCTCAACATCCACTGAAGAAAATCCGTTAACTGTTTATAGGCAAAAACCAACTTGTTGGGCCGAGTCGTCTGGTGTCTCTGGCGATGAAGTTAGAGAAGATTATACTTCTCATACTTGTTTTGCCGGAGCCTGACTTGCCCATCAATAAGACCTACCAACATTAAACCTGTAAATTATGTAACCTTCTTCCTCATATTTATGGGGCTGTAAAATTAATGAAGCCTAGGTAATTTAAATGTACGAATGCTAACTGGCTTATGTAAACAAGAATTCAAAAATCTCTTTGAGTATCTTAAAATAAATATATGCCATTTCTTTTATTTTCAAAATTTATAGTTTATAGATTCTAAATTACTTCGTTTTGATTATTTAATCTCTATTATTGATTTATGTTGTATTTTTGTAAAATCCTTTGTTTTCCTATTACCAACTCTGTCTGAAAAATAAAGCTGAGGAGTTATTTTTCATTCTCTTTTGATCACTATTGATTTTTAAGTTTTCATTTCAGAAGACATATGAAATGAGCACATTACTTTGCGCAAATAATTTTCAAAATGCTATAAAGGTTAAACTTTTGAAAGAACTTCAAAATATTAAAATAATCCTTGCGTTAAGCTTCAGCCTTTACCATTTTGTTAATTGTCTGCGATAACCTTTTTTTGTATATTGGCCAAAATTTTATCTAATCTAACTTATTTAGAATTACTCTTAAACTTGTGGTTCACGTCATATCATACACGCACGTCATGGTTTGGATTGGGCGGCTGTACACGTATAGCTCTGCTCAGATATTTAAGTATTAATGATTACCTAAACTATGCTAGATTTATTTGGTAACTAATCGTATTTACTTATATTAAAATTTGCAATAAACGTGTTCCGAGCTGTATGTCCGTTTCTTTTACCGATCGGAGTAGCTTAGCTAATTTTGGGAGGCTGACCGAAGAATAGTCAAGGCTTATTAAGGTAACTAATTCACTACAAACTTTCCCTGTAATTTCTTTTGCTTATCGAATTTCTCTTTTTAGTTTAATTCTCGATTATATTACATTAAAGCTTTTTATGTAGCCTTATCACTTAAGGACTAAAGCAGGAAAATTGAGTCCCAAGACGTTATTTCAATTTCTACCGTAAAAACGGCAATATTTTAGTATTTTTTGCATTGCCTATGTTGGCATTCCATTGAATTAATTGCAGAGTATTGAAATCACTCTTATTATTAGTATTCAAAATACTAATCGTTCTTCTATTACCATATAAAACTAAAGCTTTATGGTCACATATAACTACTTTTTAAAGCTTTAAGAAATTTTGGTTTACATCTTAATAATTGGCTGATTTCATTGAACTAATTCTAACTTTTATCAATTGTAAGTAAATAAATTAGCTATTCGAACATCATAAAATCGACGTGACTGAGTACTTTCGATAGATAATCGTCGAACTTATTTTATTAATATCGTTTAATACCAATCTAAACCATATTGTGAATCACTAATAACATGCATAGGTTGGTCTCCATCAAACAAATGCAGGAAATGTATTCGGCTTCTATGCTGTTAGATTGGTTAAATGATTGGCTAAACAAAAACTGCTCTAGTAATGCATTTAATGATTCCTATCTCCTCTGGGTCTGTATCAGGTAAGAATATGGTATTTCCCCCAAAACGATTCTTATGTCAAAGATTGCTCTAATCTTTTAATTTGCTTTTATTGGAGCCCATACACCTGTCAGTAGGAATACGTGCCTTGTGGTTTGGTAGTTTGGGCCGCTTTACATTGTTTGACTGTAGTGACAACCAGTACAATCTCTCAGGGAACATAAATTATTGTGTCAGATCTCAACACATTCTCACTTTATAGTAACCATCTCAGCCTTTCTTCTCAGTTACAAATTTTGCTTGTTACATACAATTCAGATTGCCTTCGATCGGTTTCAACGCCTTCATTTCTCTTAGAACTCTTCTCCTTATCACCCATTTCAACCCTTACGATATACATATAGCCCAAATTAACTTCTGATCTTCTCACTTGAGAAAGTTTTTGATGTTCAGTTAGCCCTTGGAACATGATGAAATTAAAAGGAAATTTCTTTTCCTAATTTGGTCAGGATTCTAAAGTATTCTGTCTACCACTCTGACATAATATTTGAAAGCATGAAACAAAGTGTTTCACTCTAACTAATTCGTAATGTATAGTATGTAGTGGCTAAACCCAGGTATGATAGTAAGTTGAAAAGCTACAATAGATTTTATCAGCAAGCACCGATAATACGTAGTTCATAATGTGAACCAGCAAACATTCGTACTGGTGAAGTTTACTTATAAATAAGGAGGTATTTAACCAACTTAGCGGATAGATAACGTCAATTCTTCATTTATTCCGATGATGGTCACAACCCTTTTATGATCCGCAGATTGGTAAAGGAGCAGTGTACTATAAACTCACACAAATTCGTGGTCAAAATAAATCGATTAAGAGGCCAAGAAAATTACCAGTTTAACACGGGCAATCGGCACTCATAAAGGTGCATATCTCCAGCTCAAGAGAATTCGAGAGAAAGAGTGGAATGGAAGGCTGCCGACTGTGCTGAAAATTACTTAAAAGGAAGCAATAGCCCTGAGAACAGGAACCCTCGTTCCTCTACTGTTCAATTTTCCATAAACGCAGACCATCATAACGCCAACATCAAAGTTTGCATCATCCTATTTGCAAGAAGTAAAAGCAAAAATCCCTAATTGAGTAGATCAAATTTCTCTACCATAGCTGCTTATTAGATATATAAAAGTGCCTAACATATATATATATATAAGGTAAGATGAGCAGGTACCACTTTTAACTTTTGACCACGAAATATTGATCGATTAACATCTTATGGGCTGATTTGCTTACACTTTAATTCGAAGTTCATTTACTGTTGGTTGGAAGTTTATATTAGAAGAAGAAAATAGTTTATTCTATCAAATCCATGCATGCCAATTTGGAGAATCTGGGAATTATTTCGCAAACTATGTCTTTATTAATCGTCAAAGACAGTTGAACATTTATGTAAATTACAAAGCGAAAAATTTGTGCCCCAACAATAGGTAGGATAATTGTGATGATGAAATAGGAAGTCATCTCTATCTGTTTACTTAATGTGACAATGATGGAGCCTCTTCTAATCACAGATTAGCCAATAAAGGCATTGCCTAAGTTCACCTGCTGTTTCAGTTCGAAAGTAAATTAGTTAATCGTAACTGGAATCTTCATTAATCGAAATTAACTTCACCAACTAAAACATCTCACGAAAGATAATTCATTCGTTCAAGGCATTTACTAACTATACATTTTGATTTATTTGCAAATAGTGTAAGGTTTTGTTTGAATTTAGTCAAACAATATTCTACCAGTCCTCTCGCCTCTGTTTTATTATGACCACATGATCTGCCAAATACCAAAAAAGTTTACCTGCTTACTTGACCTTGAGGGAAATAATATGAAATTGTTCCACCAATCAATAGGTATTGAATATGGAAGTGCGAAATGGTGGAATTTGATTTCCAGAACGTGAAATAAACATTAAGAAAGCCGCACACATACGCATCCAGAACCCAATAGGCAGCTAATCCAAGACTATTTGGTGTGCAATTTTAATTTAAATACCTTTCGATCCACTCCTCGTTAATGTTTATTACATCACCTGCAAACCGAATCCAGTTGTCTTAATGAAAAATGTACTATTTTTCATAATGACGCCGTCTAGAATAATGTCATTCTAATCAGCAACGTCATCAAATTAACCCTCGTATTAACCAGGGTAATAGTACATTGCGAGTGCAACCGGAAGACGAGGGTTTTGTGATTGTCGCGACGGCATTGTGGTCGGAAGGATGATATAAAACTTCGCATAATTACTCTTCATCCGTATGTGCGCAATAAGTCAAAATATCCCCCAACTTCATGAAGAGTATTGATTACTGTAATTTAAAAGGCTTCCAACTCTTGAAATTCACGTTGACCTTATACTAACCCTGAATTCGATTATTCCACTCGATGCACACAAATCCTTTGATATGTAATTTAAATCATCTCTCAACCCCAATGCCTTCAGAGCATGCCTATCTAAATGGTAGAGTGTATTTTCACAATAACATCTCCTGAAGGATACTCATTTTAGGGTCATTTTCTCAATTGTCTAGAGCGATTAGTAGAAAATTTTATCCTATAAGGAAGCACATTTACTTCCACCTATTAGTTTGA
>UZAE01012388.1:0-43822 GCA_900617975.1 Rodentolepis nana
CCGCATAGAATTGAAAGGAGGAATATCGTTTTAAACTTTCCACAAAGTTCATTTCAGCCTCATAAAGTCTGAATCAGGGAGTGTGCGATAGACTTACCTCCACGTGGTGCAGCCTGGGCAACGTTTACTCATAAGGCGAAAAAGTCTATTAACCGGCAGTTGACTTCTGGCTTCTAACTACCATCACCCCACTGCATGTCATATTCGACATCTTTCACAGTACTCACCTTACCTCTTTTCTACCTTCGTCTTTGAAACACTCTTCTGTTCCCTCCCCACCCCCTCTCGACTTTCTTTCACTTTGATGTTCCTTCCCCTCTGTGAAGCCCGAAGTCAACTAAAGGGGCTAATGATCACCACCAAAACGCCTGCCATTTGATATAAATAAATATTAAAAATTTCCATCTTTTAACGGAAATTAGTATTAAATTATTTGTCAATTAATCATAAAAATTATAGTAGGATTTCAATGGCATTGACTTGGAATGAAAAAGACATTGGACACAATGCGTTCAGCCTGCAGTTCCAACAATGCAAAGAGTTTATACGTCGAAGTACTCGACCTCTCCTGCTATGTGAATAAAGCTCACTAACTCAGAGTGTCATTCTACATTACAAATATATTCCGGTAGAGTATTCTGTTGACCACTTTATTCTATTTAAGTAACGCAATTCCTATAATGCAAAAATTCAATTTTTGTTATTTAAGGTAATTAAGTATATGCTCTAAGTGGAAATATATATATTTTGCTAATTACAAGATTATCAAGACAAATACACCATTGCTACACATTCAACCACGAAATCATATAGCCCTCTCTACTAAGACTTGCTTATTGGGTCAATTAAAAAACACAAAGGAGAGTATCGATTGAATTCTTACCACCTCCATTGTGTTAAATCCAAGTATTTCGGCTGATGAAGGAGGCTTGCCTCTGGCATGTGTTACGCGGCCAGCAATTCTGTCAGTATTCTTATCAAAAATCGGACGAAATGTACGCAGTAGGTAACTGCGGGTAGATTTCTCGTTGCCGTCAAGGTTGCGCTCTTATTGGGCACTTTTGATTTTTTTGCATGTGGCCAATTCGAACAATTTGGTGTCATAATTTGGTATTATACTAATCATTAATCAAAATTTTAGCTGAGATGAAATTCCACACCCAAGAAGTTCACCGCTAGCGAACTATGCCACTTCGAATTAAACAGGAAAGCAAGTAGATACAGATTTGCTATATCGTTTGCATGCAACAAGGAATTCACATTTTCCAAGAACCTGAATACGGATATATCGTTGTTCTTAGCCAGATTTTCACCTAACTTAACTTTTTATCATATTGCATATCTCTTTGTCTTAGAAGTCGTGAGGCAGGTTAGACTATACTTTTAGTAATACACCTTTTAAACTCAGTAAAACAGTGAGAGTTAGGCCTCAATCCAGCTATTGGTTAAAATCAATGGGAAATTCATTTAAAGGGGATTTGCTGTTAACATCAACGTCTTTTTAGTGATTTTAGGGATTGTCTCTTTTCAGGAGACAAACAGCTCAAATTTCATTAATACGTTCAAAAAATGGTGCTGAAATAAATGACGCAAGTAACTTGGGGTTAAAGGAAGTAACGCACCTTCACTTTTGCCCAACAACATGAATTCTCCCGTTTCTTTGAAATGCGTCTCTCCCATAAAAGTGATGTTTTTATGATAGTTCTCAACTGGGTCTACGTAAGAACTAATGATAAGGAATAGGGGTGTGCGATAGACTTACCTCCACGTGGTGCACCCCGGCCAAAGTATACTTATACGCGAAATAGCCTATAAACCGGCAGTTGACTTCTCACTTCAAACTACCATCACCCCACTGTATGTCATATTCGACTTCTATCACAGTGCTCACCTCACCTTTTTTCTACCTTTGTGTCTGTCTCTTTTACACCTTTGAAACACTCTTCTGTTCCCCCCTCTCGACTTTTGCACTTTGATGTTCCTTCCCCTCTATGAAGCCTGAAGTCAACTAAAGGGCTAATGATAACCATCAAAACGATTGCCATTTGATATAAATAAATAAATGATAAGGAATAAGGCCTGTGTTTTAGCCAATAGGCTGCTGTTTAATTTTTGGGAAATAGAAAAGAGCCAATGAACAATTTAGAAAATCGATCATTTTAATTATATAATATATGCGAAAATAAAGGCGATGAAGTCCATGTTTACGGCGGTCAGAGGTCAATTTCTAATTTTTTCGAATAGTCAGATATGCTACTTCATTTTGGTTGATATGAAATTATAACACGACAGAATTCATTGATTAATTATTAAAACACTGAAATTTACACCTCTAAGCACTCAAACGACATTTAAGACCTAATTTGGCAGGACATTTCTGATTTCGCGGCTTCATTTCCCATTTCTTCTTGATCTTCTCCGCGATACCTCATTTAGATCTGCATAGGTTTTTGCTCAGTAGAAAATTTCTAATCTTAAACATGCCTACGCTTTCAAATTTGATGAAAATATAATTAATTTGGGCTTTAAATTAGTTTATCCTAGTCAGCATGACGTCAGAACTACTGCTAGACGCCTTCAACAGAAAAAACCGCTTTTGTGCATGTTCCAATGGCGTCTAATAGACAATCTAAAGAACAGTGCACGATCACGTGATATAGAAAAAGTGTAACTTGGAGGAACCTTTTCCTTCGCGTAAATAATAAGTAATATTAATGAGTCGGGAAATAAAAGTCATTTTTAACTTTATTGTAAAGTAACTTCGCTTGAACTAACGTCTGCTACCTTCTTCCACCAAGGGTCTGAAAAGCGGCGACTTTAACAACTTGCGCATTTACCAAGTTACCGTTCTATTTCGATTTTAAATTTCTGAGATTAAACTAACAGAAATATGTTATGGCTTAGTGATGAGGGGGACCTTGGTTCTTTCCAAAAGGAAATTATACGTGAAAGTAGGCAGCCTACGATTATGCTGTCGACGTGCGATCTGTTTAATCGAACAAGATTGCAAAGTTGCGTGCATGCATAAGCAAAGTTAAAATAATAATCGGACATTTGATTTTTGAATATTGATGAAGTCTACTGAAATATAAAAAAGTGAAATCTTGTGGGGAGTAGGGGATGTAGAACGTACGGCACTACCAAGGCTGACTGAGGAGACTTCGAGTGCGTTTGAACATTCTCCAAAATGTCATCTTTCTACTGATCGGACATCGCGTATGTGCGTACAGGCCTCCCAGCCAATCTTTCTTCTTTTCAGTGAAAATACTCCACACCTGATCCCCTATTTCACCCAATTTTGGCGCAGCCTTGACAAATTCGGGAAAATTTATATTGAGAACTAGGAGTGAACAACAGGCTTACCTCCACATGGTGCACCCTGGGTAACGCATACTCATGAACCAAAAAAGTCTATAAACCAGCAGTTGACTTCAGAATACCATGATCCCACTGTATGCCATGTTCGACCACTTCCACAATGCCCACCTTATCATACGCTCTACCTTTGTGTCTATCTCCTTTACATCTGTGAACCATTCTTCTGTTCCTCCTCTCCACTTTTTGTATGATATTTCTCCCCTACTGTGAAACCCGAGGTCAACTGAAGAGCTAATGATAAACATCATAAAGGGTGTTATTTGATATAAATAAATAAATATTGAGAACTCTTCTCGAGTCTTATCGTAATTTTCTGAAATAAGGTGGACTTCTGTGAGAACTCGTGATATTTAGTGAATGCCTTGCTCATAACAAGTAGTAAAGACGCTTTATGATTTCTCTGGAAATACATATTTCATACGAATTTTCTTCAATCGTTCACTATTCCATCTGAATTCAGAAATTCAGGTATATAATTGAAAATTTGAATTTGTGTTCACCTTTTAAAAAATGCGCTGTTGATGGAAACGTAACTTAAACATTTCGGCCAAACATTTAACTGTCTTCACTTGGGAATCATTCAAAAATTGACCGATATTTCAAATCACTTAGAAAAGGTGGAAAGTACATTTTAAAGGCAAATGATATGTAGTACTTTGATGAGGGCCTGATATTACAGAAGGCCAATAGTAAGAAGAGCTGATCACTGCTAGAAGTGCAAGTAGCGTTGGTTGGGGAAATAGAACTCGATTTTTTCTCAACCTGGGTCCAAACGAAAAAAAAATATGGAAATATTCATGTGTAAGACACATTTCTTTTCATTTTACAAGGAGCACTTACGGAATGGTAGAAATGAAGCTTCATTCTGCATATGCCAAAGCTATCAATTTTCTTCAGTAAATGTGTCTCTCTCAGATCATCTCCAAAGATTGAAAAACCAAAATTGTCATGAAGAAAAATGGAAAATGTGAAGGAACCCTATTTCACATATCAACTGACAGACTGACGGTTCTGGAAGTCAACGTGGAGATAAACCTGTCAGTGGATACGTTCAACAACCTTCATGCTCTTGTGGTGACCTGTGTGATTTGAATGAACATTTCTTTGTTCCATCTTTCAATTTACTTCGAACTCAGATTTTGCTGAACTAACTTTTGGTACAATAAATAAAAGTGATTATTCGATCTAAACCTCGAGATGCTGATCATTTCTTTCCATCTCTTCCACGATATTGACCCTAAATCCGCACTCTTTAACAAATTATTTGCAAACTTTACTAGTTGGGAAGGCGTTTTCTTTCAAAATTGCAAGAACTCAGCAAAAGGGGGCTCATTCAAGTTGAAATATTGTAAAAATTATCACAATCAGTTGTCATATTGAAGGTGTAAGGCACGAAATCAAAAGACAGTCAAAAGTGTCATTGAAATATATGTTTTCAATTGAAAAAGTATGGAATAAATTATTTGACACTATTGTTTAGAATATTATAATAATTTGATTGCAAGTTATCGCAGCACATTTCATTTGTAGGCCTTTTTTCCTCGTATAACACAATCGCACTTTTTATGTGTGTAACTTAAAACTTATTAGTATTATTATTATATTATCATTATATTAAATATTATATTATTTTTATTAGCCTAAAACTAGAATTTGACTTTTCCGACACAGCCGCTGATTCAGTTCCCACCTGCCTTGGACCTTATTTATCGCGCCTGCTTAAGCAAGCAGTAGGTGTGACAAGGGCGTAATCAGAAGTCCATTATTCATCCAACAGAAGGTGGTGGTGGATTAAAGAGGTAGACGATGGAACCCGGCGGAATTGCACCCCGTCTAGCCTTTGTTTGGAAAAGGTTAAAATCGACCTTCATTATTATTACGACACCGTCACTATTGGCGTGCATTCCGGAAAAGAAACGACAAACACCTGCTGACGTGGGCTCTTGCTGTGAAGCTGTTCTGCTTTATTCCTACTCAACGTTACAAATGTTTTCATGTTTATTCATTACCTAGAAATCTCCTGCTGGCGTAAAACTGTTAAAGAAGACGAGAAGGGAGAGGAAATGGACGTACTCCGAAAGACTTCAATTTTGCCTTACCCCGATGGCACGCTGGTCATCGTACTCGAAAATGCCCAAAGTTCATAGGTTAGGAGATCGATTCACGTCGGCACACCCCTGGTGGCCAACTCCTCTAGCTAGCTCTGACCAAACAGACGGGCGACTGTCCCACGCAAGTGACTCCAAAATTCTTTTCATCTACACAATTTAGGTGGCTATTAATGTTAGTTCCATTACTTATTATACCTTATTTGCTGTAGAAATATTCGAGGTGTCAAAATCTTCGAGGAGGTTTATGTACTCAAAAGAAGAAGAAGAAAGCGCTTGCGTTAAACTGAATGAATGGTCAATGCCAACTGTTTAGTGCTACACTTGGAGGTTGATCTAACAGATTCTGAAAAATTTATCAAATCATTTTTAATCATTACAAGGTAAAGTCAATAAGGACATTTATTAAACTGGCACCAACTTAAACGAGGCCTAGTTAAAAAAGGTTCTCTGATGAATACCATCGTTTACTTGTATAGCAACGGGATGTGCGATAGTCTTACAATATGGTACGTATACTCATATGGCAAAAAAGTCTATTAACCGGCAGTTGACTTCTACCTTCAAACTACCATCACCCCACTGTAAGTCATATTCGACCCCTTTCACAGTACTCATCTTACCTTTGCTCTGTCCGCCTCTTTTACATCTGTGAATCGTTATTCTGTCCCCAGCCTCAACTTCTTGCCAATTTGGTGTTCCTCCTCCTCTCTGTGAAGCCCAAAGTCAGCTAAAGGGTCTCCTCTCTGTGAAGCCCAAAGTCAGCTAAAGGGCTAATGGTAACTATCACAACGCTTACCATTTGAAAAAAATAAATGAAAATTTTATATTAACTGATCACATTCGATTTTCTACGTAGACTCCATTGTTGTCCATACACTTTCGTAATCTATATTTCTTCTCGCAGAAGTGCAAAGCGAGTGGGTGAGAGGCCTCGTGAAGAGTTCGATGGGAGTTTGGTGAGTGGGAGAAGGCGATGGCAAGAAGAGGAGGATGAGGAAATGATGGAGGAAGATGAGGATGATGCCAACATGGATGCGGAAGGAGAAGTGGATGAGGAAGAGTTGGAGGATGACCATGAGGAGTACCTCAATTCTTGTGAGTTTCGGTAGACTACAACGTTAAGTGCTTCTTGACTTGTAGATGGTTGAATGCCAAAGCTATTGATTAAAGCTGAGTAGCACTTTTCAATGTCCTTTTTAATGCACTGCTTCAGAGAGGGCAAATCTAATTTAACCTCGAGGAGTTCCATGGCCATCAATATTTTTCCATCAATCTCCAGGACTCATTAAGAGATTAGTTTGACTGATGAAATTATCATTATTCAAAAAGGCGATCTCCCTCAACATTCCTGAAATCGTTTACGATTTAATGGAAAAGGCTAAAAATCGCCCACTTGTGGATTTAATAACCGACAAGTATTTCACCATTAAGTATGAAGTATTTAAATGCATAAACCGGTTAGGATACTTTTATAAGTACCGGTGTGTTGGGGGGGGGGGGANGTTGCCTAATTATCCGACTGATACCATTTGAGAAGTCAGTGGGATCCATTGTGCAATCATTTCGGCTTCCTCCATGAAGTTGTTCAGCAACTAACTTGAACAGTTATGGCCTTCAAATTTTATCGTAGCCTGCATTCTCTTCTTGAATACAAAACAAAAACAAGAAAAATGCACTTGTTATTGTCTGTTGTTTGGAGTGTGCTCTATCCACTTGAACTCACTGAAGTCGTCTTTTCCTTCATGTCCCCCCCCTTACCCCCTCCCACCTCTTAAGTGTGTACAACTCAACGACACCTATTTCTTACATATACCAGGGTGAGTCAAAAGGTTCTCAAACAAGTTCCATGATTCACTTATTTAACAAGTGATTCCATCCAATTTTCTATATACACTCCATCGTTGTCTACTTGCGATTTCCCTCATGAAGGAATTTTGGTGCCGTCTTTGCCATCTAAAGACGTAGATCGGGTGACTTCCAGGTGTTCTTTCTGTGTTGGAAGCAAAAATAGTCTGAGGGAACTAGGTCTGGACAACAAGGAGGATGTGAAAGTGTTTCACTCCAAAATTCATACAACAGGACTCTGACAGCTCCTGAATAACGTGCAAAGGCATTGTCATGATGAAGCAAAGTTTGACTGTGCAGTTTTCAGCTCTGTTTTTTGGCGAGAGCTGCCTTTGTCTTCCTCCAAACGTCTTCGTAATAACCTTTGGTGACCTTTTTCTGTCCTTCTAGAAAGTTTGGCAATACGTGTCTTCCCTTTTGAATCACTCTTCTGTTCCCCCCCCCCTCGACTTTTTCCCACTTTCATGTTTCTGTGGCAGGTTTTCCTGTGTCTGGAAACACTCCCAGAACTAGCTAAGCTACCGCAAAACTATAGGGGAAACAGACGTAATTACACGGAACACGCTTATTTTGGTTGTCTGTGAGTGGGCGTAAGGACACGGAGTTTAGTCATTATATTAATAAGGCGGATTTGGTAAACCAAGCGAGGACTGATGATTGGCGGTTATCTCACAACCACATTTACTCCCTACACAAAGTTTCATGGCCGCAACTGCCTCTACCGCGGAGACGTTTGTGCCCCACCAACTTACCCCTTGTTCTATATGATTCCGAAACATCGTGTTTGGGAGAATTGGGGTACAAAGTCCCAGTTCGTTCTAACACTCTTCCCAACTTCCATCACCTGATTTTCGCACCTCCTTTTCCTCACTCCCTTGAGCTTCCCCCCCCCCATAGCCCCCCACCCCCGCCCCCTTCACCAAAAAATGCTCAATTTCAAAGGGTCTGTTGGCCGATCTGAAAGCTGTGGTTGCCTGTTGTGGCCTTTGGCTGTTAGCTATTACTTAAAAAATTCGATTCGAACAAGGCGATGCATAGCGGTTCACGCATCGGTTGACGAAAGTCGATTTTATGGTGTCAGCACTCTCGATGATAAGAAGAGCCAATGAGATCCTAGGAACTAATTAGCCCATTTCCGCTTAAAGTGAAATATTACTTAAATTTGCGTGAAATTTTTAACCTAAGGCAAGCATTTTAATTGCACTTAACCGTTTGTACTTTCCAAATTCAATTTAAGCCAAATTCACTGAGGTGATGTCATTTATTTAAGGACGACTTTTAAGCATCATAGTTTTGACGTGTACGTAGAAGCAATCAGATCTATGGTTGAAGTCATTCTATTGTGGCAAGAAATGCGGTGTTAATAACAAGAATTTTGATCCATGTGAGGTTTATGTGGAGTGCTCAACGTTGACATGGCTGATTAAATGAATCTCAAGAGCGCCAGAACAGTTCGGAAGGCGCGCAGTTCCTATTGCTGGTGGGGGGGGGGGGGGGGGGGGGGGGGGGGGGGGGGGGGGGNGGGAGTAGGTGCGGTGTGAGCACAGGGATCTCTCAGCCAATCAGAAATCAATAGCAGCTGTAACTTAGACCAGTTCAAGTCGTACTTACTCGCTAAGTTTTGAGTAGTAAACATTGCTCACGCCATACGCACCTTGTTCTCGTTATTGGCTGGGGTAGCATATTGATTTCTGGGAGAAATTTTATGCCTGAGAATTTTGGGTTTACTCATGACCTAGTTACGCCAGTAAACGTCCTTATTCATTCAATCTATAAGTTACCAGATTGCAATGTCGACTTATCGAAAGATACAACAAAAAAGGACATAAGAAGACTTACCTTGGACGCATTCGACAGCTATTTCATTCGTAATGAAGATACGAAAGAAATTGTGAATCCTTTGATGGTCATGTTATTTGGACTTGACAAAGCTCTAATTTCGAGAAACTAGTGAAATTAATCTTTGCCGGATCTTGGCCTGAATGGGTGGTGGTCAAGACGTCAATTTTTAATTAAAAGAAAAGATCTCTCGTTAAAATCCACATCTTA
This sequence comes from Rodentolepis nana, assembly GCA_900617975.1. Taxonomy (NCBI): domain Eukaryota; kingdom Metazoa; phylum Platyhelminthes; class Cestoda; order Cyclophyllidea; family Hymenolepididae; genus Rodentolepis; species Rodentolepis nana. The sequence goes on from UZAE01012388.1 coordinate 9,384, forward strand.
ATTTAAGAGTAAAGTGTAATTTTCGATTTTTATAAGTTCAAATTGAATCACTTAAACAAATTTTCAACTTGTGACAAAGAAGTCGAATTCGCATTGAAAACAAAGGATAACAAGAAGAGCTTGACCTATCCAGAGGACAAAAACGTTCCTAAAACCCCGAATTTTGAAGATAAAAGCTGACTACCTACGACAACTAGGAACTATATTAAACTAGGTTTTCGCAAAAACAAACTCCCTGCCTTGCCCACGAATTACAGCAACATTAATTTCATGCATTCGCTATCAAAACTGAGAATGACAACAGAATGGCCTAGAAGTACTCAGAACTGGACAATAGACTCCCCGAAAACAGCAAGGATGACGTTAAAATGCATTTTCTAGAACAGAAGGTAAAAGCAGTAGGCAAACTACAGCATTAGATACGAATTTCGGGGCCCCAACCACGCGTGAAGCGTACGATAGTAATTGCGAAACCGAGTTAACAATGCGTCATTAATTCCTCATTTCAATAATGACAAATAAAATTATATCATCCAGAATATCGCAAAAAACTAGTCATACATGAATAGAAAGGTGAAAACAAAAGAAACTAATTTTAAACGTTATTATACGGAGTTTGCATGAAATAAAACAACAAGTCGTTGAGAGGACAGTAGGATACTTGACATTTCGACAAACTTTATGCTTCATAGCATTGGAAACAGGAAAGCTACGTAAATACCACATGAAAGAGATATTAACCCGACAGTTCGAACAAAAATAAGCACATATATAGAATATAATATGAAAAGCAATAAGCTACTTATATTTACAAGTACAATATATACATAGAGGGAATCACTTATTCATACTCTCGAGTTCTTTAAGCAGGTAGTTGATACGCTCCTTCAAGATCGGTTGACCTTTCTTGTTCATTTTACTCCAAGCCTTATTTCGCTGTTTACGTTTCATATCCCTTTCCTGGCGCTTCGATTCAATCAACTTGCGCTTTTCTGCTTTACTCTGAAATGAATTTGATTACGGAAAAAAATTTCAATTACCTGTTCGATTTCCTTCTGCCTTTCCAATAACTTATGAAAACGCTGCTTCTTATCATGGACCTGGTTACGGCTTTTATTACTTTCAATCCTAATACTGAATATTAATCAAAGTAAGTAAATATAGAATTTACTAATCCTTCTTCATCTTTAAATTACGATTTTTGGATACAACGTGATTACGTTTCTGTGAAGAATCCATCTAAATCATTAAGACAAAAAATAAAAAAAATCAATTCACATTTAAAACGTTTAAAAAAAAGCGAAAACGAGGATAGAAAGGCACAAATTAGCTTAGTGTGAAAATATAATGCACAATGACATTAAATAAGAAAACAATGGAATACGAACAAATAAACTCAACAGGAATAAAGTAATAAAAGAAACAAAGAGAGAAATAACGGTTACGTCAACTATACAAGTGTAAGTGAAATCGCAAATATAAATGTTACAAAGATCAACTAAGTAGTGGTTAGGAGGCAAACAATCAAAAAAACACTGCATACCACACCGTGAAAAAAAACAGATGCTTTCACGCCTATTTAAAGAAGACGCCAATAGTTGGATCAGTAAAAGTTACAGTTGCTTAAATTTAAACAAGTTTTAATTTATCATTTAAATATTACAATAGCACTATAAATTATTTTGTCTAACGGACATCATCTTTTATATTTAAATAATTAATTAGCCTCGAAAGATATTGATAGATAAAATTGACACATTTCATTGAAACACAGTCTCTATCATGGTTAAAATCCTCTGCGATACTATTGTGGAATTTCGAAGAACATTTCTGCTTTGAGGAAACTGATATATATTTTCGAAATGTTGAAATCAAAATCATAATAATTAAGAGAATGGGTGCTAGTTCAAATTTCACAAAAGTTGATCCGATTTATAATAAATAGCTTACACTTAAATGATAAAACATTTATCTTTTTTTGTTGTCAGCGAATGCACCACCAGTGATCATTGTGATCCTGTAGGGATTGACGCTTTTAACTGCTTATTAATTTATATTTATATTTACATTTGCCGAAATTTTGCATTTCGGCATATATACCGACAATTTGTCAAGAAAAACACAATATATAGCATATCGACTAAATTGAGAAGTTTATGAAAGGAATCTGCAAATGCGCATGCCCATGTTTTGATCAAACAGCATGGTATGCTTACATACATTTCACTTATTGCTATGTTGAAAATTAATTCACTCAAAAAAGCGTTTGTTCTGATAGAAAATATGATTTCTACAAATGCTATTAATTTTCCTCTCTTAGACGAGCACTTTCACTAAAATTAATAAATATTCAATTTCATCTCAATTAATAAATCGTTGTTTGGTTAAAATGCTCAAGAAAACTGAATTTTTGCTGGCACATTGTTCGTCTATAAAAATGGAGCTTTACGTTTAAGTGACTTAATTCACTTTTTAGTTTCTAACTTTTGATGTCCCGAAAAAATACGAATATCGATATTTAATTTAATGGCCATTTACATAGACAAATTAATTAAATACAATTTAATAACCAATCTTTACTAATACTATTATGAATGATTGGGCTTTCGTGAAGTAATATTTAGTTAATGAAAAGGGTACATTTCTAAAGTCAAAGTTTGTTAAAATGACACAAATTTATCACCTTTTCTCGCATGGCAATTATAGAAAACCTGTAATTTCATAAGCATAAATAAATAATTATTCATTGCGAAATTTAGAAGAAAGTACAATTGAAAACATCTATTTGTTTTTAGTTACGTGATTTCTGCAATTTTTCTCTATTCGAGCCAACTTTTTTCAATGATAATGATTGCAGGATTGCTCAATGCGTTTTGGCTTAATTTGGGTCTGTCTTCTATTTTTTTAAAGAAGGAAAGTAGTTAAATTATTATGTAAGCATTTTCATATTTTTTGACGATGATTATACAATCTGTGCTGTTTAAATTTTTTGACCATGAATTGTTTTTGTGATTTCATATTTATTTATTCCGAAGCAGACCAATGAGAACTTAGCCTTCTCTGTTCTATGGTTGGTTAATCCTTCCATTACAATTTTGATCCTAGTTAGGTAGAAGTATATTTATTTTGATATATTAACATATTTACATTTAAATATACCACAATTAATTTTTCACTGCTATAGTTACAGTGGTAATTTAACTATTGTTCCACATTTTTGATATATATTGTATAAAACCTGCTTCTCTGTGTATTATATATATATTTTTCACTTGCAGAATTTAAATTTTAAAATGGTTTGGTGGATATATTTTTTATTACAATATGAATAAGCGTGTTGTTAGCGAACCACCCCCGGCTCTTCCTCCTAAACTTTACAAGATTCGACGTAGTGAACTGCAAAATAACAATGCACATCTATCCTCAAAGAACATCCAAAATGGTCATCAGAATTCGGTAATTATCCCTTTTACGAGTATTATGTTGTTCTGAATTTAGATGTCTTATGCTCAAACGAAACAGCCAAATGGAATGGATAATGTTCTCTCGAGCATTTTAAGCTTGACGTCTACGGACCTCAAAGGAAAGCCGGCACGTTATTAAATATCGCTTTTTTCTTATTTTTCTATTTTTCTTTTAAACAGAGGGATGAGCTTGTATTGATATTGCTCCACCTTAATCACGAAAAGGCCAACCTTCTGCGTTGGAAGGAATATTTCAATGAACAGATTACGAAATTGGCCCCCGCGGCAGAGTAAGTTGGTCGATAAAAAATATTTACCTGAAGTGATATTTTTAAATAACTGTAATATTTATGCGTAGTTTATGTCGCTTTCAAAACACGTTAGTTATTAACTGTCACACGGTGGTGTAATTTACGTGCCATTTGCAAATTTGTACCTCCTTTTGCGTGACTCGTTGCTTGGGGCTTGTAGGTTTGCCACACAACTGTTTTCTTTAACTTTAAATATTTTAATATTTTTTAATATGCCTAGTGGATACGTCAACGTGGTTTCCTGTTGGTCTGCTATTTCGTTCTCTGTCACTCCTTCTTCCTGTCTTATCAAAATAAGATTTATGACATAAAGCAAAACTTAGTGGAGATTTTATGGTTTAAAATTTTTATAATGAAAGCCTTCAACTTTTCAACTATTCATGCTTTCCTTAATAAGCTGTGCTTACTGTTTTCTTGCATATTTTTGTTGCAAACAAATCCTATAAATGTAGGTAAAACAAAGCATAAATTGGGTTAAGGATTATAGATAAAATGGAGAAAAAAATCGGTCAATTGAGTGAGCATCCTATTTTTTTCAAATTTTTTTGGACACAATGAGATAGTTTTACTTATATTCAATTACTAATGCACACTTGTATCTTTATTTTTCTCATTTTGTGTTGATTCTTTCCTCGTTTCAATTCAAGTGCGGAATAAATTAGGGGGCGTCTTTTACGAGCAGACTCATTATGCATGCATTTTGTGAGAGGATTCATTGGCGCCTCCTCCCTGCAGCAGGCGACTGCTCTGTGTGCAGTCTGCGTGGCAGATTTTATGCAATGAGTCGTCTTCCATTTTGTTTGTAAACTCTTCTTATCTCTCCCTCTCCCTCTTTTCTTCACCAACCACAACACTACTTAGTATTTATTTAAGTAACAACAGGCGGTATTTTTCACCCTGTCTCCCTTACTATCATTTCCTAATTATTATTCCCATAAAAGTAATAAAATCAAGGCCACTTAAGATAATATCTGCTTTTATTTTTTAAAAAAACCCCCACCCTCGGGGGAAGCTGAAGTCAAATTTTAATTGCTAATGATAAATATCACAAAGCCTGCCATTTGAAATAATAATAATAATTTTTATAAAAAATGATCTGTGTGACGGGACTACTATTAATCAAGTGTTTCTACCAATCAACCGTGTGAACTTATCTGCTGCTCTTATGCGTATTAAAAAAGAATAATAGTTGTTCATAACACAGCCAGAAAAAAATTAGTGGCTTTTTAAATTTTAAAAAAGAATGGCACAGCTCCCAATTATTGGTGGAAGAGTATGCCATTCAAATAAATTGGTGCAATATTTTGTCCTTATTTTAGATCAGGAAAATATGTCTCGGTTCGGTTTTGTTTCAATCTAAGAAGTCACTTTTCAAGGATTAATTTAAAGCAATCGCATTAAAATTTAAGTGTTTTAAAAATAGACAGAGGAGTGATAGCTTTAGGTTACTAAATCCTGCTTTTTTGAGATAGCATTTTTAGTGAAATGCAGAAAATGAAGGAGAGTTGATGGGGAATTTAATCGTAAAAGTTGAATAATTTAGTTGAAATTATGTAGTATTCATAAGTTCGCGAAGTTCTTTTTGATCTCCACTTTCTATAATGTTTAAAAAGCATTTTAAATCCTATTCTAACAGTTGTTTGAGTTTTTATCTATTAGCTATCTTAAATACATTTGACAGTACATTGGATCGAGATCAGCACATATCTATAAAAGTAGTGCTTTCAGTATAACTGCAGTCGATTTCCGACGTGGTGAGTGCAACACGATGTGTTCTGGGTGATGTTGAAGACGCATTTATTGGTTTCAACGGCGCGCTTCCATTCTTCACTTCCTCTCTTTATTTCGCAGGACGGATCCGAAAGCGGGCGAAGAGGTTGATAGTCTCTGCTTGGCGTTGAAGGATGTTGAATCGCAGTTGGCGGCTTGCCTGCCTATCACAACCTTTCTCAGCAAAAAACTTCGTATGAACGATGTCTGCGCCGGTGACAACAGTTTGTCAGGCTCCCCAGCATATGAGAGGGCAAGTTTGCAGTGTTTCGCCTAACCAAAAGTGCTTCACTTCAGTGCAATTTCAGTCAATTCTGATTTTCCTGTTAAGTCAAAATTTCCTGTTACCTAATATGCCCAGCGAACAGCGCTCGCTCTAAATCATTGGATGTTCACCTTTTTGCATTAAGAGCCATCTTTTCATGGTAAACCTGCGATTTCTCAAATTGATTCACAAATTTTCGAATTAACTTATTTACGCTTTCTGAAGTAAAGGGCATTTTTTAGATGCCCAACATTTCAATTTTACTTCCGTCCAGCTCTAAATAAGATTTCTTGACTTGCATTTCACAACACTCACCGTTGCAGTCAATCCTGTTTCGAGGCGTTCAATTTGAAGTTGAGCGGACGTTTTCTGCACATGAGAAGAGAATTTCCAGTCAATTGTTTAACTTCATTCAATCATTTGCTTGTTTTAAGAGAGGTTTAAGCCTTTACCCTCTACTCATTTCTTACTAATCATTCTTTGTTCAAAAGTCATCAATTGTGGATTTCGGAGTAACAAAATTGGAAGTGGTTCGTGAGTGGTGGTAGCAAAAATGTGACCGAATTTAGACTACCAAAGCAAACATGACAATTAGTCTGACTGAAACAGACCTTTATGCCAAGAAGAAATCGAGCTTAACATATGAACTGAACTCGTCATAACTTTTTCGGCTCAGATATGGAGTAAACATCGTAGATTAATTGCGCCAGCGGGTATGGAAATGAAGTGTAAATCGCGTGCAATTTTGTGAAGTACTCATTCATTCATTCATTCATTGTTGGACTAATTTCCTTCTTTTTTTGTTCAGCCAAACGTGTCACTCACTCGCCAGAAGAGCATCAACTTTCTTCGACGCGAGGAGGAGCGAGAGGTGGCGCGTGCCTTGAAGGCGAAACTGAGTCGAAATTCCACGGCGCTCGCTGAGACCTACGGTGTGGTCACCGCCTCTCGCATGCTCGAGCATCGCAAACGCCAACCCTCTGTGGAATCACCTCGTGTCATCAAACTTCAGGACTACCCCGAGGAGCCCGCTTTCAGGGAGAGGCGACTCCAACTGGAATCCGAGTTGAAAAAACTGGATGAATTGTGGAAGGAGGCGTGTGAATACTCTCCAGTTATGTCGACACCGATTTCGAAAACAGTAAGTATTCTCGTTTTAGCGCGTGTGTGTATTTTTTAATAAATATAAATTAGTTTTGCAAATTCCTGAAGAAGCTCTTTATTTGCTTGTTACAAATTTGATTTAACTGGATCTTAAAAGGTTCTCCTATTTGTTATTCTGTGAACTATACCCATTGGGTAAAAAGTGTGCCCTTCAATGTCAAATGACATTTTAATCGAAGTAAGTGAAGACATCCTCGTCATTTCACCCCCCCCCCTCCCCACCAGCGAATTTTTTTGAGTAAAGTGCATTTTAAATGACATTTCTGTTAAATCAAGATTTTTACCCTGTTCTAAGGTAAGTTCCAGCTGCCGTCGCCAGAAGTCCTCAGTTTTAAGGCGCTTGGAAAGTCGAAAGCTGGATTCCTCTGAGGTGACTCGTCCACTATCCGCTTGCGATGTGACCAATTTGGCCTACGTTCCACGTCGAAGTACGCGTCGTCTCTATCGCTCTGACCTCTCCTCCTCTTTCTCTGCCGATCTGGAACGCAGGCCAGCGCGAAGTCAATCGCAAAGTTCTTTGTGTCGCAATCCCAAGGCTGTTGAAAGTCCTCGTCATCTCCGGGCAGTCAATCGGTCGTAAGTTTCGGAGCATCATAATTTTGCCTTCATTTGGATCTAGACACTTCCAGATCCTATTCAATCGACATTCACTTGAATTTGCAAATAATATATTTGCTGACCGTTAATGGTGGATAATTGGCACATATGATGCTTGCATCTTAATATCGACGCCACTTATGACTCCAAATTCCTCTATTTTGTATTTTTTAAGTGAATAGTTGTTCGACGTTTATTAATCCATTGAAGGAACCTCTCTCAACCAACTTTTAAATAGATTGAACTTTAATATTCAAAGCAAAATTTTATTTTCTATTTCAATTTGTTTTTCACTTTGCTAATTTTACTTTAGTTTACATTTGGGAAAATTGCACTAATGCTTACATTTCACATTTACACTCATTCGGGAAGAAAAATTTCTTGATTTTTAAAAGAAAACAGATCCGTGTCAGGTCTGCACACCAATCACATCCGGCCTCGTTGAGTAATTTCAAAGCCTTCTCACAGGCCAATGACTACTTTTGCTTCAACTTTGAGTAAATGCCAAGAATTTTTGTTGGCGGCTTCAAATTCTTCGCGGCAAAAGCCTGAAATTTAATGAACGTTAATTAAGACTCAGATGTACTTATGCAACGAATTAGCTGAAATATGATCGAATTAGAGTTTGCAACTTAATAGATTCATTGTTATCCCATACGCTGCATTAAGACTTTAATGAAAAAAATATATAAAGCAAGATGTGAATTGCTGAAAATTACGGTTGTTTCCTTTCTACTATTTCCAGTGTTTCATCAGCCTCAATCGGTCGCCTTTCGGAAAAGCAGAAGCAACGCCATTCGTCAGAAAATTCGAGAATCTACACAGCTCCCAAACCCAAAAATCAAGCTGCCTCTGGCATCTCCTCATTCCTCATGGAACCTACTCAGGCTGTTCAGTCTCGATGGAAGGTTTCCACTGACGAAGAAGACGGTTCTTCATCAAATTCCGTCTTCTCCTCACACCCACCTCCTCCACTTCCTCTACCCCCAATGCCTGAGCGACGAAAGAGTTCCTCTCTACTTAAATCTCCTCCTCAGCTGAATCGATGGCGTAGCTTCGGTGTGAGTAATTTGCCAAGTATTTTACATTAAACTTTGTTCTCATAGCCCATGAAGCGTTCGGGCAACTTGAATTTCAAAGTCATCAGTACAACGAACCTAGTTTTCAGTTCGAATCTAAAAATTAAAGGGACCTTTTGAGAGCTTATTCACTTTAATCACACACTGAACCTGTTGTTAATAGGTCATAGCTTTTCTTCCACCCCCTACCCCCCACCCCCATCTCCCACCCCAACCCCAAAAAGTAAGATATGTATGCGTTCACCGTTGGGCAGTGTCATAGAAAAATTGTTGACATAAGTAAGGGAGTGCAATCAGGGGGCAAGAGTATACCTAGAAATCGTGAAGAGGACTATGCAGAGCTTTCTCATAGTTAGTGGTAAGCGTTTCCTTCTCTGTATCAGCCACCTAAGCACCGCGCATCGCAGTTAGCGTAGTGTGTGTATGGCAGTTGCAGAGAGGGGTGGGGTGGGGGGGTGGAGAGAGAGAGTGAGTGAGGAGGTAAAAAAATTCTGGAGTTCATAGTTTTAAAGTAACCATGGGAGCGTTGGATTGGGCATTTTGATCAAGTAATCAAGCAATCGGTTAGGCAGTTCAACCTTTCAAAAATATGTGCTCAAAATGCCTTTATTTCGACGGACCAATTAGAAGCACACACAATATGTGGAGATTCGGTGCTATTTCCAATTGGCCTTATTTCTGGCTACCAAAATAGCGCGCACGCACACACGTTTTACATTGAGACAAAGGTTATCATGATACGATCAGCGGTAGAGCATTCTTCTTCAAGCTGCAAATCAATGAGTCACAGAAGTTCCCATTAGGCGGATGGAATACCTGGTGCTTGGGGTAAACGTCGGACCTTCAAGTCGACATTTTCTCAAACATGGTTGAGGCGCATCTCTGTTCTCTTTTTGCCGTAGATTTCCTTTAGCAAGAGTGTTATAGTACGATTCGAATTCCGGAAAATAATAGTGGCTAAATATCACATTTTTAATTTCCAAAAATTATCCATTCAGCTTCAAACAATTTCTCCACCCTCTTCTGTGTAAATTATTTCGAACTATCCAAGTTTGAAAATCGGAGAGTATTTAAACGACAACTCATTCAGAAGTCGATCCAACTATTCTCTGCTTTCTACACTGTTTCAATTCTTGTGAAACTGCTTGATGAAGGTGTAGTGATTAGTCCTGGTAACTCTACTAGGTTTGCCAAGCCATCCGCCATCCTAATTATTTATCTTCTACAATTCCAGGACAATCTGATGCAAGTAGACCCCCAACTGAGGCCTAGAATTGGTGGCAGCAACTGCTCGGAAGGAAATAGAAACTTTCGTCATCAAACTAAAAGTCGCACAAGCGGTAAAATGACTCCTAACTTTGCTATGTCAAATCATTGCTTTATCCTCCAATCAGATCATTGTTTTAAAGTAGACTCTAGCCAACCAACTCTTCTCGAGGGGACAGACGATGTATTTCCCGTTCCAAGCGAAGACTTCTACGAAAAAGAGCCATTTGTGGAATCTCCATATCTCACTGTGAGTTAAGCTTTTACTTGAGATACCTATGCTCTCTTAACTAGCTGTGACCGATTCATCCTCAATTTGTCCTTCAGCCTCGAGACTTGCATTCATCTTCAACCGGTGCAAACGGGCAGACTCTTGAGGAGCAGCCACTTAGTGCGAGTTTTTTAACGACGGCTGTTGAATACATTCCAAGCGAAGCCAATTACGGTAAGTTGTTGTCGTTCTCTTCAATCCTACTACGGTTCAGCCGCTCCGGCGACATCTTTGAAAGAGAGAGAGCCTAGACCAATCAGCTGATTCATTTTAGACACAACTGAAGGCAACTCTGTTACCACCTGGACATATCCTCCCGATCTGACTAAAGAGCCGGCGAATAAGAGGGCCCTTGCCCTCCCCAAACCTGTATATCCCCCCTTTGACCCACAAGTGAGGTCATCGTGACCTTAAAGTCCATGAATCAATAAGCACTACTAATTCCTAACGAACTGCCTATTGCTAATCCCCTAACTAAGCACATCTTTTTTTGTCGAGTGGAATTTAACAGGATTTTTTGCTTGTTTTTCTTTTTAGAATAAAAACGAGAAGAAGCCCCTAACCCTTCCGATCTCAATGTTCAGTGCTTTTCGTATTCCAGAGAAGTCGTTTGGACTGCATCATACCCAATCGGCTATCTAGGATTCCATGAAAATGGGAAACAGTTTCAGACCTTTTTTGGGAATTTAGTGATGTAAAGATAATACCCCACCCCCACCTTGCTTTATTTAACGCTTTCTAATAAAGTTGATTATGAAGAGTTCTTAAATTCGATTTTCCCTTGAAAATTATATAATTGCAAATACCTTTCATTGTGCAATAATAAACGCTTTATATTTATTTTTTATTTAATGCGCTGTATATTGTTGTTATGAATGAAAAACTGTTGGTGGGATGGGATAGCCATTAAAGCGTCGTCTTTTATCACAAACAGCATTTTCAAAATTGAAGTTTAATCGGATTAAAATCGCTTAAATTGACACAAATAGAAAAAGAAACATTCTAGAAATTTGAAAAATAAATAACTTTGTGCCACTTTGATCAAGTAGCGCTTTCTATGATTATTTACTGAGGACTACTTGAGTGAGCTTAACCACCGAGTGGATTGAAATGGACAGGAATTCAATTTTAATAACTGCTCAGATGCCCATTTTAAAGCTACACAGTACTCAGTAAATAGAGAAAAGACTCAGATCAAATCAAAATCTTTTTCTTTCTTGCATTGAGCATAAGCGATAGGGACTTAGCTATCAAAAATCAATGCAACGGGTTCTGAGTGAATTTGATCATACCTGTTCACTTATGAACATGGGAATCTAAAAGTCGATAATTCAATCCATGAGAGATCAATCGTGCATGCCCCGAGAATATTCTAGTGGGTAACCCAGCACAACTAAAGAAGACGAGTAACTTCCCTGAAACTGCGGACATTTTGTAGGGGTGCCCTTTTCCCCAACTTTCAAGTGGGAATTATGCCGTCCAGTCTTGCTTTCCATCTCCAGATTATCCTCTCGAAACCGCGTTCGCTCATTCGCTCCTTGGAAATGGAGAAATTCATTTTTACAGCTTATTTCCATAAGCACTTTGCAACATAAGTTTCTTGGCTTTATTCAGAGATAGCTTTAAGAAAATTGAGAATCATATAGAATCGTTCGTACAACGCACTCTTCTAGCCATATTGCAATAAATGGAGACTTAGCAAAAGGATTTGGTTTGACAAAATCCTTGTCCAAGCTAAATTTCAATCTTACTTCACCTTGGCATAGATGGACTGGAACAGCCTAAGATGATAGGATGCCAATGCTCTTCTAGCAATAAGTTGACAATAAAAAGCTCAAAAATCAAAGAACTTTGCAATAAGATCATATGCAAATGTGGGATGTTTTTTTATTCAATTTAATACCGAAGTAACAACTAACACCTTTTAGTACATTTAAACAAGTGCAGACATTTGGTCAGTAAATAAAAGTAGAATGAATAAGTCTCCGAATCGTTGTTGCTTTAATTTCTTTAAGATAAAAGAATATTTAGTTTTTTTACTCAAAATATACATTCCCGTATATCAATGCAAAGCGTAATTAAGGTTTTTTAAAACGTAGTCATCCATTTAACCAAAAGCTGCACACTGTGTATAAGTAAACAAGAAAAGAGAAAAATGATACCACGTGGGTTTTACCAATTCTGCAGGTCAGATGACACAATTCGATTTAAAATCGCAAAAAATGCACGAGCCAGAATAAAGCCACGAAATATTAAACATTACGGAGTTCATTATCTCTATCACCAATGGCAATGTAGACAACATCAACATGGAAAAGATGTCTGAAGAAAGAAATCTCAAGGAATGCAATCGAGCTTCTAAGAAATAAGAAGGAGAGAATTGTGAGAAATTAATCTACAATTTGCCTTATCACAGACTATAATGAATGATGGATGTAGAAGTACATATAGTGGGAACATTTGAAATTGGTCGGTCTATATGCACCTGCAAAATCAAAAAATCTCTCGAATAATACATTTCTACTGAAAAAAATAAGTAGCAAGTCAATTTAACTCACAGATCGGGAGTTCGTGAATTCAGCTGCTAATAGTGACCACGATATGACTAAATAAAAAAACACGTATCTAATAAAATGGGTCAATCGCAAGCTCAAATAAATGATTTACTAAATTTCAGCTTATCGGAATATAATTATACATTGATTAGTCAACCCGGTTTGGAAATCTTACTCACCATGCCTTCATCTGAATAGTCAATGTCACCTTCTTGTTGCTGCCAATACGGTTTATTCACAGAAATAGAACGTTTCTGAGGAATGGACTGTTGGCGGTGAGGAAGGTAGTTAGATGGCTGGTGGATAGGCTGATATCGAGGTGCAGCACTTCCCATTGCAAATGGATGATGCCCGGACGGTTTGGGATGAATTATGTGAGGTTTGCGGTGGTCTTGAGAAACTCGTTGGTATCCTCCAAAATAATAACCCCCACCAGCGGGATGCGATGCGACTTCTTCGTCGTATTCAGCTGAAAGGGAAAAAGAACCAATAACTATAAGAAGGGAGTAATAGTGTTAGATAAATGGAAATGGCTATAAATAATAGAAAATAAATAGCAGTGAATATAGAGGACTTTTAAGTGCAATGAATGGAAATAGTGGGTAATTATTACCGCAATAATATGAGGATAAGTCATAAAGTTCTCGGCTAAAAAATGTCATGATTTTAAATAGGAAAAAGATTGACAAGAATTAGCAAGTTCAAACCTGTCTCAAGTGCCACCTTAATGACACTCAGCTGTCCGATCATTACATGCAAGGTCCGGATCAAGACAGATTGCAACTTAAAAATGGCTGACAATTTTCAACTCCCTTCAATGACAAATTTTGAGATAAAAGCTAGCTTCAAATTTCTAACTAAACTATACTGGAAATCTGTTCGAATAAGAAAAGCTAAATAACAGATTTATGGGGGTTTGGATAAAGAGTGAAGGGGGAAACTGTGTTATCGGGGATGAGAAATGGGGATCCACCAATTTGATCTAGAAAACAAAATTCACTCAAAAGATTTGCACTCAAAGGAAACATCTGAGCCTGTCAAATTGAAAAGTGAAAGGATCGTTAAGAAGGTAATGGGCACTATTTTTCGTGATTCAAAAGGGAAGACACGTATTGCCAAACTTTCTAGAAGTACAGAAAAAGGTCACCAAAGGTTATTACGAAGACGTTTGGAGAAAGTCAAAGGCATCTCTCGCCAAAAAACAGAGCTGAAACCTGCACAGTCAAACTTTGCTTCATCATGACAATGCCTTTGCCCGTAATTCAGGAGCTGTCAGAGTCCTGTTGTGTGAATTTTGGAGTGAAACACTTTCACATCCTCCTTGTTGTCCAGACCTAGTTCCCTCAGACTATTTTTGCTTCCAACACAGAAAGAACACCTGGAAGTCACCCAATCTACGTCTTTAGATGGCAAAGACGGCACCAAAATTCCTTCATGAGGGAAATCGCAAGTAGACAACGATGGAGTGTATATAGAAAATTGGATGGAATCACTTGTTAAATAAGTGAATCATGGAACTTGTTTGAGAACCTTTTGACTCACCCTGGTATATGTAAGAAATAGGTGTCGTTGAGTTGTACACACTTAAGAGGTGGGAGGGGGTAAGGGGGGGGACATGAAGGAAAAGACGACTTCAGTGAGTTCAAGTGGATAGAGCACACTCCAAACAACAGACAATAACAAGTGCATTTTTCTTGGTTTTGTTTTGTAGTCAAGAAGAGAATGCAGGCTACGATAAAATTTGAAGGCCATAACTGTTCAAGTTAGTTGCTGAACAACTTCATGGAGGAAGCCGAAATGATTGCACAATGGATCCCACTGACTTCTCAAATGGTATCAGTCGGATAATTAGGCAACAAGCAAACCATAAAATTCTGTGCGTGATTGTTCTTGTCAGATAGTTGGTCTTCCAGCAACTAGAAATATTTGGAAAGTCCAGTGAATCCTGGGTTCAGGTGAAGAAAGGCTCCTTATATTTCAACCTAACCCTTCCCCACCTCCCCCAACACGCCGAAACTTGTAAAAGTATCCTAACCGGCCTATGTATTTAAATACTTCATACTTAATAATGGTGAAATATTTGTCGGTTGTTAAAACCACTAGTAGGAGATTTTTAGCCTTTTCCATTAAATCGTAAACGATTTCAGGAATGTTGAGGGTGATGGCCTTTTTGAATAATGATGATTTCAGCAGTCAAACTAACTTCTTAATGAGTCCTGGAGATTGATGGAAAAATATTGATGGCCATGGAACTCCCGAGGTTAAATTAGATTTGCCCTCGCCGAAGAAGTGCATTAAAAAGGACATTGAAAAGTGCTACTCAGCTTTAATCAATAGCTTTGGCATTCAACCATCTACAAGTCAAGAAGCACTTAACGTTGTAGTCTACCGAAACTCACAAGAATTGAGGTACTCCTCATGGTCATCCTCCAACTCTTCTTCATCCACTTCTCCTTCCGCATCCATGTTGGCATCATCCTCCTCTTCCTCCATCATTTCCTCATCTTCCTCCTCTTGCCATCGCCTTCTCCCACTCACCAAACTCCCATCGAACTCTTCACGAGGCCTCTCACCCACTCGCTTTGCTCTCCTGGATGATGCTTGTTGTCTTCTACGAGAGACGGACAACGACGGGTGTTCTATTGACTCGGAGACCTCTTCAGAGAGCGGGGATAGGAGGCTTACACGATCCTCTGGAGTGGGAGAACGTGGAGCCGTAGTCCTCTCACCGGCGTTCTGGAGGTCGTCTGGTGGAACACTAGATTCCTTTACTTGCGATGAAATGCCGAGAACACGTTCTGCCTTCGCTGTGTTGCCGATTTGTGGATGACTCGACCGCCAGTAGGCTTCCAAATATTCAGCGAGATGTTCACAGGCATCCTGAAGTTGATTCTCCTCCAAAATTACATCAAACTGGTCCTAAAGGGAGAGCAATTTTTCTTTCAAAATAATAATTATCCAGAGTTGGAAAGAAGGGCTGTTATTTACAACTGCGCAACTTTCAAAAGTTCAAAACTAGAACAAATAACATGCGACAAAAATAAGAGAATTTGAAATATTAAAATTCAAACCATTTTCATTCCAGCGATTTTACTAAAATTATGCCGCGAAAAGAAATAGTGAGAGCACATTAAAGATCATTTTGGGCATATCAGTTAAATGAATTTATAATTAATTCAATTAGAGCCGGCCACCCTGTCTTTAAATAACTCTTCTCACAATCTGGAGATACAATCCTGGAAGATTCTCCCGGATTTAGTCAACAATATGCATCCAGGTGCTTTCTGAAGCGCTTGACAAGCGCTTTCCACCGAAAATCGAGGTAGTAAAAGAGAAGAGACCCACTTTGTTTTATAGGAACAGTGAAACCCCCCCCCCTGCGTTGGCGTTTAATTCAAATCCCAAAGAACAGTCAAACATCACAAAGCGTGAAAAGTAGATTTTTATGCAATAAAATGGCTCATTTCTTCACCGAATATATCCTCATCAGTGCCTTGTACAGGGAACAGTGGTGTTTTCCAAGACACTGACAACAACCAGCTGCTTTATGTCTGGAATACGGCGGAGGGAGAGAAGCGACACCACTCCAGATCTTCAAGTATTCAAGCGTTCGAGCACGTGCATACTGCGCCTGGGGGTAACTCAGAAAACAACTTGGACGGTTTGGCTGAAAGTGGCCTTGGAGTAGCGCAGAAGTGATCAGAGGTAAAAGTCGAGAGGAAAGAGCGATTTCACCAATTAACTACTCTAAATCCGCCTCTCCTTTGCGAGCGCTGTAACCGTGTAAATTACAATTCAATCAAATATGTCTATAAGCAAATATGCAGGGCATTGTGTAGCTGTAGATATGCAGTAAGTATGCAAAACGAACAGCTGAATGACTTCAAAAGAGATGTTGATGGAGGGAGAGAGAGGGAGGGAGCCAAATGAAAGGGGCTACTCAGCTGCTGCTGCTGCTGCTACTCAGTTTAAATAACAAATTGAGCAGTAAATGTGGAATCACAAAGAAAAAACTGCCAACAAGAGCAGATAAATAAACCAATCGCATTGAAAGGAGTTCAAGGACATAAATATTAATTATATCAAATGACAGACATTTTGGTAATTATTATTAGCACTTTAGCTGACTTCGGGCTTCAGAGAGAGGAGGAAGAACATCAAAGTGAGAAAAATTCGAGAGGGAGAGCAGTGGAGAGAGTCAAAGATGTAAAAGAGACAGACAGACACAGAGGCAGAGAAAAAAGGTGAGGCGAGTACTGTGGAAGTTGTGGAATATGACATACGATGGAGTGATGGTTGTTTGAAGTCAGAAGTCAACTGGCGGTTAATAGACTCTCATGGTAGTTTGAAGTCAACTGCCAGGTAATAGACTTTAGTTTGAAGTCAGAAGTCAACTGGCGGTTAATAGACTCTAGCCGTATGAGTATACGTTGCCCAGGGTGCACCACGTGGAGTTAAGTCTATCGCACTCCCAAAGGACAAAAATATATCCTGTTGACTTTACAAATTATGTTCCTGTGGTTGAAAATTCGAGTTCAGCTTCTCGGCTACATGCAAGAATTCTTTACTGAACATAACTCCTGCAGAAATTCGAATTTCGTTTAATAGAGTTTGAACCAAGGCCCTTATGTTATTGTCCCATTTAGAACTTATGTTTGGAAGATAATTATATTTTGGCATTATACAGTTAAAAGAAATTTCACAATTTCTACTTGTTTTACAGTGGATTATAGGAAATAATAACAACACACACCTAAATATTGGACAACCACTCAATGTCTTTTGGTTGACTTCCAAAGATAAGAACAATAGACATTGTTCATCCTTTGTTGATGAGACGATTCAATAGCCAAATTTCTCTGATAGGGGGGGGGGGAGTTATATGGAATTGTTGAAGAAGGTGGGAAGAAAGAACTTAGCAGACTGTAAACAATAAGATAATAATTAAATAAACTTATTTGAATGCATAGGTGAAGCAGAGAATCAGGAGGGCAAACAATTTATTTTTACTCGAGATTTCAACAGCGTATGGCCAGGTGAAGGAAATATTGCACTCACGTGGAGATGGGATATTTTGGGTTCAATCACATTTGTGAGGGAACAAAAGCGAATACAAATTGGCCCCTACTTCAGACCCGGTGACCCAAATTTTCCCAGCAGTAATCGCCTCAATTTGACTACTCCGAGATAGCCTTGAATTTGCGCGGTCATACACGAAGTATTGAACAACTAACTGTAAAACCACCCAGGATAGGGAAGGGGGGACCGCTTTCAATATACATATACATATCTAAAGGCTGAAATATGCGGAGAATTTGAATGCCCCTTCTGTTTCCTATTATTTCTGACAGAAATGTCATTATAGCCAACGCATAAAATTCCTTAAATCTAGGACTAGGAGACAATAATGTATAATAATAATAATAATTAACATATAACTTAAATAGCCTTTATTTTGGACAGCATAGGGGCCCATTATGTTGACTAAAAGCCCCTCGGCAATTACAGGTGGATGAAACAATTCGCAGATCTGTCTTTTACTCTGCTGCACGATTTCTTTTAATGGACTAAGGACTCAAAACATGCATGAAACACCTGTTTCATTTCCACAGGAAGTTAGTAATGGATTGGAGGTGGAGGCCGGCCAATGAAAATGTTAGCGCACTTACATTGGTGCATTGGAGGAGTTTTTCCGCGGCAACCATTTGCACATTCATGTTGCGCGATTGGGACTTCCCGCGCGTTTTGATGAGTCGTTGGAGGACTTTGGTGGAGGAGACCTTCACGTAGACATTCACAGGCGCTAGTGACGTCTTTGCCAATTGGCTAGGATGGTTGATGGTGTCACAGTCCAACACCACCAACTGCTGAGTTCGAGCCAAATCGAAGATGCGCTCAATCTCCTGTTGCACTTCTGCAATGGGAAACATGCAAGTCTCTGCAATGGGAGACAGAAGTAGCAGCAAAGACAGGAGACTTTGAAGCCCTCTGCACACGAGAGTGGAGACACCACTAAAAATTCCCTTAAATTCGGAATCTTTTGATTACATGGAAATATGAACTACGATTCTTCAAATGAGACACCATATTTGCGTGCCTAAGTCCTCTAGTTAGTAAGAGGATTAGCTAAAATAAGCTAAAATTATCGAGGCTTCATGTATTAATCGCGGAAGTGAGACATCTACTCTAGTAATGAGGCCATTACAGCACGGAGCACAATTCCGCCTTTACTTCCGCCCCTCTCCGATGAATGAGTTAGTAGACCTGGTTGTAGTTCCTCTTACTTAGTTGTTCTACGATTTCAACCAAGAAATAAAAGAATTGAATTCTCATCTCACACGTCAAATTTGAAGCATATTTGTCCACTATCAAGCAGTGGCCCAAATGAAAAAAAAACTATCTACGTTCCGGGCACCAAAGAAAAACCCAAATTTGCACACCGAGGCATTCGAGCATCAAAGCACGCATGAAATGAAAACATTCCACAGCCACTTGACCACATTTGGCCTTCATTTTGCCTCCTGTCTTAAATGCCTTTCTACTATGCAACGAGTTGCATGATTTTTTGCCACGCTGGGAGAAAAGTGGAAATGAATCGAAACTTTCCAAAACTGTCAAACCTGATAACGCGTCTCCCTTTAAAGTACAAAAAAACTACTTTATGCGAATGGAGCCGCTCTCTTTATCTCTGAGTGAAAAAATTAAAACCCCCCGCCCCCTCCCCCCAGCAAGTACACTCCCTGTTTATGGAAGTGAACTCTAAGCGCGTCTCCATAAAAACAAAACGCCTGCCGATCTTGCTTAATCCAACCAATTTCCATGTCAATTTCCACGTCAGAGGGAGCAATCACAGCAGACAAAGCGAGAGAATAAAAAACATTAAGTGAGTACAATTGATGAAAGCCGATTTCATATTGATCCAAGGACATTGTATAAATTGAGTATTTGAGGTAAAAATGCTAGCACTCTAACAGGCCGGGGAGGGGAGGGGTTAACGGACTAACCGAATGACTGATTCCGAGTTGACGCTTTGTCCATGATCGCTCTTCGAGTTGGATTATTGAGAAGGGATCGCTTGGCTAGAGAGATATCTGCAGTCACTCTTGTTATAATAATTCTACAATGGAAATGAAGCAACATTTTAAACAATGCAAACCATCCAATAAATGCGAGTTTTTCCACCTGTTAAGCAAAGCAAGTCTTACTTTGAATTGCCACGTTCTTTTATTCACACGACAAAAGAAAATGTTTTTTTACCCTGAACGAAGCATATTTAAGCGGTATGAATGCGGGCGAGGGGGGGGGACAGTCAGGTTTAAGAGGTGTGGGGACAGCGGAGAACTCAAATAGATCCGAACTCGAGAATTATCAAAGTAAGCTTCATCATCGCCTTTCAGGTGACAGCCTTTTCAACTCACACAAAGTGCTTATAAGCAACCAAATCGTGCAAATATCTGAACGTATCTCCTGGACTCAGTTTTAGGGCGGGAGTTGAAATGGGAGGAGATTAGATAGACGAGTATTCTGTGTGCGGAGGAGCTCAGATTAGAATGAGTAGAAGGAGGGGGGGGGGGTTAGTTTAAAACTACCCCGTGCCAAATGTCAAGCAGATAATGGCACCCAGATAAAGACATCGAAATGAGATGATGTCCAGTATTTAAGACTCAAAGGAACAAGACTCGCTACCGCCGTCTCCTCCACTAATTGCAAGAGGAGACAGTTTACGAATTTCCAATTAGATAAAGAACCCACCAGTATGCGGTACCCTAGTTAGACCCAGGAAGACTGATTAGAGAAATTTAGCTTGAGAACTTGTAAAGAGAACTTGCAAAAGAGTGAGTCACAGATGTAAGCGAGACATAGACACAAAGATAGAGAAAAAGGTAAGATGAGAGCTGTGGAAGGTGTCGAATATGACATACAGTGGGGTGATGGTAGTTTGAAGTCAGAAGTCAACTGCCGGATGTACCACGTGGAGGTAAGTCCATCGAGTACACCCAGAACCTATTATAAACTAGTGCTTATTAGGTTTAGATTTTATGAGTTAAAAAGTCCAATTTTAACTTTACTCAAATCGAGGGAGGTAAGGCAAGCTCGAAGTGACCTTAAAACTGGCATTGAGATCGAATCGAAAAGCATAAGAATTTACACATTTGTAAAATAAGTAGGTGGATAATGATGACGAATTTATATCGTCTCCAATTGAAGCTTTCTAAACCCCGTGCAAAGGAATTCCACGATAAGGTAAATCCTCCTCCAATGAGCTTATTACCTAAGATATGGTAAAAACCCATATTTTTAAAAATTTTTCGAACAACTAAGCAAGAAAACCAACCAACGAATCCACAAAGACACGATTTCAATTCACCACAACGTGAACGAGATCCATTTTTAGTGCCAAAAAAAGAGTTTACAAGATTTCACTCAAAGGAGGTAAATTCGATGAACGTATTAGGATTGCAAACTCAATAAATAAGAGGCTAGTTATTATTACCAATAATAGTAAGTGTGAAAGCATGGCGTTGGCGAGGGCAGCTGAAGACGCGAGCCGATTGGTTGAAGGAAGGGAAAGTGGGGAAAGGAATTATTCTTTTGACTTGGACAGGTTGGTAAGCACTAACGTCGGAAAGCAGGAATCCGAGACTGCTTCCAATCATCAAACAAGCAAAATAGAATAAGCGGAGCACTCAAATCACATAAATTGGGCTTGAGTTTTGGCCAAAATGCACTCCAACGGGAAGAGAGAGCTTAGTAGCAATTAAAAATAGCATTGCTTTCGTTTGATCCAATCTGGTCACACAAACAAACCCAAAATAACTATTTAAACAGCTCATGATTAAAATGAGCAAATAAAATGGCGCACAATTCAATGAAATAATCAAAGCCATGACTAGAGACAGGTCGAGTTGCACATTTGGGGAGGAAGATGCCAATGGAGAATTAGCGCAAAAGAGGAGACAAGTTGACTCGGAAATCAACCAACCTGACAATCTGTGGATATGACGCTGTGGTCAGTGGCAGCTCCCAATTTGGCCACTTCCAGAGGTTCCTTCCACTCTCTCTTTGCCCAATTCGCGAAAATAAAAATGAAAACAAACTGCCCTTTGTGAAAACGGGCTCTAAGGCCATCGAGATTACATGCAGCATTACAACTACTTCAAGCTAAATAAGCACAATTGAAGTTCACATTGTTTTATAACTGAAGTTAGCAAACCGCATATTCCTTTCCCGTGGTAACTAGACTAGTAGAGGTCGAATTCATGTACAGCCATTACGCAAGTCTTGGATGACATGATTCCTGAACTGGACTAAATGTTAAATGAAAATGGGTATAAAATCGCTGTCTTAATGACTGGATTGAATTCCATCTCTCTCTCTCCCTCCTACACACCTAACTCGATGCCTGTCGAGACGAAATTATAACCATTTTTAAAAAATCGTCATCGATACTTTTTCATCTTTCCTTCTCATCATTATTTTCAAAATGCATCACTCCTTACAGGCCTGTATGAGTAAATGGATCGATGATATTTGCCAGGCATTCACGTGGTTACTTCGCGTTAATCGCTGTAACCACGAGAAGCTCTGTGTCCCCCCCCCCCTCCCTCAGTCTTGGATATCGGTTTGTAAATCTTAAGACAGTGTGACTACCAAGGCACCTTCATTAGAAAACAAAAACTTGCTGCAAATTTGGCAAGTGACAAGTGAAAGGACTTGTCCATTTAAATTTGAGTGTGGAAAGGAGCGCCAGTAGACAAAATGCTACTGCAAGTGCCTCCACACCCTCACGAGTAGTGGTGGAGTTGGTGGTAGTGGCTGCAGCATAGGAAAAGGCAATTAGGGTTAGGGTGACATGGCAGAACGTGAAAGCGAGAGTGGATCCGGCCGTGACAATTAGCACTCCACACTACAAATCTTCTCCCTTCCTGCCCAAATTCTCATTTTCCCTTCTTTAAGCGCAGCTTATTTTGTTGCGACACTCAATGACTTCTTTACTTGCAAGGAAAACAATACTGCAATGTTTCATTATTAATACTTTGAATGAGCTGTTATTTCGGCTTTAAATTCGACAAAAATATTGTAAAATCAAACTACCAATTTTCAGAACCCAATGAAAATATTGTAAAAATTAGCAAAAAATTTTAAATTTAAAATGTTTGTGACTTTAGGAAGAAAGAGGTCAACTTCAACCTCCTCATTGGAAATTGCGAGACAAAATGTCCGCTGAGAGCACCCACAAATGTACAGACCTCAAGGTCAGTGCGCTCACAGTCAAATTGGCTGTCGTTGACAATCGAAATGCATGCTACTCCTCCTCAAGGCATTTCTTAGCACATCATTAAATTGGCAAACATTCTAAACCAAGACAGTCTCTGAAGATAGAAAACGTGGAGAAAGAAAAACAGAATAAAAATGTTTAATGAGGCCACTCTACGAAATAAAATGTAATAAAAAATTAAGATTTTGACAAAACAATGGAGAATCATACGCACAACAAAAAAGAGAGCGCAAAATCTGACAGTCGTAGAAGGATCGGCGTTGTCAGAGTATAGGCAGGATACAAAAAGGCATTTCCCACCTAATCTTATGCATATTAATTATTAAACCTAATCTATAAGAACTACTAATGAGTAAGCACACACCTAACCAGTTTGATTAAAGTGCATTCACCGAATCGTCCAATTCCACGTCTAATGAGTAACAAGGAGGGAAAGTAGAGAAGTCTTGGTGTTGATGTTGGGGAATAAGAGCGAGCGACAATTACTATGGAAGATTGCATGAATAGAATTTACAAAAAAATAAAGACAAGGTAGAAGGACAAGCAGAACGGACCTGCCCTCGAAGCGATGTTTGAGAAAGTCGAAGAGCGCCTTTTGCATCATGTCGGTCACCTCATAGCCCTTCAAGGAGGGACCAATTAGCACGACAGGTCGCATGGTTGGCACAACTTCGTATGGCGGAATGTTGTCTGTCTACAAGGAAGGAGGCGTCAACGTATGAGTTTTGGCGCATGCGATAACAATAATAATAAAAAAAATAAGAAGAAGAAGAGTTGCAATTCCCATGTACCCACCTTCTTGAAGAAGGCCTTCCTGCCGCCCTTCGTGTTGCCGAAGCTTTTCGAACGCGACGCCGGCTCATTCTCGTCTCGACCTTCTCCGTCCGTATCACCTTTACAACAATAATAATAATAATAAGTATCATTATTATTAGTGCACTAATATTATTTCCAGCTATTTGAGATAAGCTGAATATATATATATATCAATAGAATCGATTAAATGGGAAAAAATTGTAGAGGTGAAGCTACCTGGAGGAGTGGAAGCTCTGGAGGCTGTGGTACGAGGAAGCGAAGACGAATCGAAATTTCCTTTCCCCCTGAAAGGATTTGAAATCCAAGCTCATTAATCAGATTAATACAAATAGCCTCAACCTCAGTAAAAGTGTATTTGATTTTATTTTTGCATTTGAAAACCAAAAAATCTTCTTTCAGTCTCCAATTATTTTACTTCAGACTAAAAGAAAGTTATCTTATTAATATTAAGCGCCAGACAATTAGAGGCAGTGGGAGTTCAAATCGGTGATCGAGATCAATGACCAGAGAGAACAGACACCAACAAAAAAGAGTTTAAATAGAAAAAAAGACGTGGCTTTTTAGGCATTAATTTTAAGGGCCAATCTTCCGTCTCACATCTCACAAACTGGTACGTTGAGCAGGCACAAGGGAAAGCGGAGTTCAGGTGCTGAAACCGCGGCAAATCCGCAAATGTCATCCCAAATTAGATTTGAGTGTTCAACGCATCTTCATGATGAATAAAATATTGAAAAAAGAGATTCACGTCCATTAATGCTCATTTAACAAACATAGTGATGATACTGTTGTAGATTTAGAAACTCGACAAAAAATATCCACGCAATTAATACTTGCAAATGAGAATGCAAATAAACAATAAACGAAATCGCCAGTGTGAGAAAAGCCATTTTTAAATTGGCTAGCTGAAAACGGGAAAAATATTTTTCCCGCAAAATGAACTGCCACAAACAAGCTATTTCGAAGAATTTCAAGAAAATTCATTTTTTAATAAAAAAAATATGTGTCATTCAACACACCCCGCATTCTTGGATGGACGAGTGCGAGTCCGAAGAAATTCGAGTTTGGCTGGTGAGGGAATAAAGCCGACATCGGAATTTTCTTTCACCAAACGTCCAATCCACCACTCATTATTAAATTTCTCCTTTATGTGCAGAAAGTCCTTCAACTGAAAGTAAATAAAAATCAAGTGTTGTTTTAAATATTATAAAGACTTTTGTGATTGAAAATGTGCCAAATTTAAAATTTCAATGAAATAGGAGAAAGGAAAATACCTGAAAGCTGACTACATGACCAGGTAAAGGACAATCAGCACATGCTGTCCCGTCGAAGCTGACATTTGTACGTACAGCAAATACAACAGAAGAAACCTAAAGTAATTAGATACAATTAAATTAGCAATAACTTCGACTTACTCTGGCCTTTTCTAGCTGTTCGTTTGCAAGTCGCTCGAGTTCAATTCGTTCTGCCTCGACATCCAGTGATTTGCTTCCATCGTCATTATCCTCGTCCCCATCAAAGCTTAATTGAGACGAAGGGACTGAATGTTCCGAATCCTAAAAGATAATAAAATACAAAAAATAGCTACTATATATATAGAGGAGTGAGTGTGTGCGTAGGTAGGTAAGTTACCTGCCGTTCGAAGCTTGTGCTTTTACTGGAAAATACACTATCTGATCTGACACCAATCATTTTATGTTGGTTACCTACTAAATAGAAATAAATCATTGGACAGGAAAATTAAGTTCGTATACAAACTATGCATAAAAGAAAGTTGGACACAATGCAAATGCATAAAATTAAGCAGCAAAGCTAAAATGGATCACATGACTTATAAACGAACTCGAATTATAAATATATAAGAAAAAAGCACGCAAAAAGTTATTATTAGCATGAACCCCGAATGACAAAAATATTTGCAATATAAATTACCACTTCAAATATCCTGATCGACCTTGACAATAATGAAGTGAGTTAGTTATTTATAAAACACTTGATTTCGATAATTACAGGCAATTTATATAAAGTGAAAAATTAATATAATTTTAATGACTACCAAAAGTTGATAATTTATATTTGAAACTTTTTTACTTTTAGTGACCACAGTCGACGATTTTATTTATTCCAGTTAAGTGAATTCTCATTTGAATTTATCACTGCTAATTTTCATTTAAATCTTTTATTCATCAAATTTCGTCTTTCAGAAAAGTGCATGTGGAAATATATTCACTAATTTTTCACTCAAAATAAGGACTGTTTTACACATAACTTTATGCCAACCATATTAAACTATATTTCTTGTAGTTAACGCAACTAATAGATATTATATTGGATATCTTGCGTATTGCCTTAACATATTCGGTCACATTTCATTGTTAGCCAGATAAAAGTTATTTATTGAATTTTAAATTAATAGATTTGATTTCAAACCTTTCAAACCCAGTTATACATCATTTTTTTCCGCATTTCCACATATTAGTTTTCGTGCACCATGATCTTTTCCCTCTTATCTTTAAGGCATTCGCTCAGGTATCTCCAAAAATGCCTTCATTCTTTTTCCCTATTCACGAAATTCCATTTTAAGTAACCCATTGGGTGATTACTACGCTAGTTCATTTTTCTACAAAAAGAACGCGCATCATCATTATCATGATGAATAATTACTATGCACCTTGAATAACAAATCACCCAGCTTAACAACCTTTTGACGACGGATTAGAATGCATGCGCACGCGTCTTTTTCAAATTAAATAATCCACCAAGGTATGCAAACTAATTTGTCAATACTTCACTTTGCTGTTTGAGGAGTCTCGTTCATAATTGAGGCAGATATTTGTATAAATAAATGCCATAATTTTTTAGCCCATGTTGCACAACACGAAGTCAAATTTACAAATTATATTTTTTCTAGGAAATATCATTGATTGCCCAATATTGTGCAATAAAGTTGAATTCATTTTAAGCCATATAAAACATTAGAAAATGTTGGAATTACATCGAATGTAAGAAGGACTGTTTATCAGTCCTCGCTTCGATCTCATTAGATATGTAAATATTCACAATCTAAAGCTGTAGAAAGCAATGCCCGAATTCTATTAATTCAAAAGTTCCTAAGTCTGCATAAAGTGAACCGTTAGCAACGATGCAATTAGCCATGAAAGGGTGCCTTACCGTTAAATAATTATAGCTATTTAATGGCTAAATTTTTATTCTAACCTTTTGTCTAGAAGTGTCTGTTTGGCCACATGTTGAAACCAGAAAATGTCACTTAACGACATTTATATCGACTAATTCTCTTATTTTCTCATAGCAGTTATAGCTTTTATTATATGAAATCAAAATGGCTTGGCTGCTAAAATTTGCGGCGCATAGAGATACTGTAACATTCGCCAACTTAATAAACTGAGTCTATTTTATTATTTATATCCACTGGGTACGGGGTGTGCGATAGACTTACCTCCACGTGGTGCACCCTGGGCAATGTATACTCATGCGGCAAAAAAGTCTATTGACTGGCAGTTGACCTCTGACTTCAAACTACCACCACCCCACTGTATGCCACAATACTCACCCCCACCTTTTTTCTAACTTTCTGCCTGTCTATTTTACATCTTTAAAGCACTCTTTCCCACCCCCTCTCGACTTTTTTTCACTTTGATGATCCTCCCTTCTGTGAAGCTTGAAGTCAACTAAGGGGCTGATGATAACTATCAAAACTCCTGTCATTTGATATAAATAAATATCCACTGGGTACAGTTGTATGGACATATAAGTGTCTCTGTGATTAGCTTTTTGCAGTCAATGGATTTCCTTAGATGACAAATACTCCGTGCATCTCAGCAGGCGGCAAGAACGTCTGCTAGCCTGCTGTTGCATTAACCCCTTTACATTTACAGACTTCTTGGTCCAAGGTGATTTTTAATTATACACCAAATGAAGCAAACCTCTTGGCATTATGATGTAGGAAGCGTGTTAATGTTTGGAAGAAAAGTTGAAGAGAAATAAAGGGTAAACTCTGGGGCTGAAATTATTTAGAGGTTAACAAATTAAAGTTTAAATGAACTCAAAATGTAAAATATCGCCGTTTCTATGGTAATTGGTAACGGAATTAGTGAATATAAGGTAATTTGTGCATTTCTGACAAGATTTCGATAAAATATGGACCTTTACCACACTTCATCTACCTAGAATATTATTATGGAGTTCGCTCGACGGTAACCCCTTTAAAACGACGCTTATTGATAACTATCCACATAGCATTACATTTTCAATTCGAAGGTAAATGACAACCACCATCATTGTGGTTGTCATCATTCCTTCATAATTTCCTCTTTTCAATGCAAATTTCAACACTGTTAATTGCCAATCCATACTACTTTTATGAGCATGTGTGAGAATTGGGGTGGGTCGTTTCTTAATTAAATTTGCATTAAGATTATTGAAGGAATGGGAAATTTTTTGCATGAAATGTTGCATCTTTCTAATTGACTTCCTTTATTTAGGGATATTCAAGTATTTTAAGTATGATTCAGCATATTTTAAAGCAATTTATTATTTTCTCCATAAACATCATATATCATTCTTAGTTTCCAAAGTTTGTTTAATGAAATGGTATTTCGGATAGGACAGTGGAAAAAGAAAGTTACATGAAGTCGCCCCCTCGGTGGGGGTAATTGATCGATTGGATTTGAGATCAGGTTGAAGGAGAAAGAGGAGGAGGAGGAGGAGGAGGCGGAGTAGAGATGCCTTTACTTTTATAAGTCATAGTTTCATAGAGCTGAAGAAAATTTGATTTCTACAATTCATACTCAGTGTGCACTATGCATGCACGGGTAAGTTATGCAGTGTAAACAATTGATTAAAAAGGCCACCTAAGTACTCAAAACAGTT
The DNA here is from genome assembly GCA_900617975.1 of Rodentolepis nana. Classification (NCBI taxonomy): domain Eukaryota; kingdom Metazoa; phylum Platyhelminthes; class Cestoda; order Cyclophyllidea; family Hymenolepididae; genus Rodentolepis; species Rodentolepis nana. The sequence continues at coordinate 38,108 of UZAE01012388.1, forward strand.
GAAGTCGCGTTAACTCCAACTCAAAATAACTCATTTTAAGTGAATAGCTCTTAATTCCCCCCCCCTCCAAATTTGGTCACATTTACTTCCTACAGTTCTTACAAAATTTTTGTTTTTTATTTTCTACCTTAGACTTGTTTTTTGTTATGAAGAAGCAGTGATTAGAAGTTGGGTGAGTTGTGAAGGGAGACCTGAAATTCATTTGAACAAGGGGGGGGGGGAAATGTGCCAGAGGGAAGATGACCGAAGTAGCAGATAAATGTCGACTGACTTTGTGGGCTCCCAAGTGCCCATAAAAGGCGTTATATATTTTTCATGGAGGGGTGGGTGACAAACTTACCTCCACGTGGTGCATCCTGGGCAAGGTATACGCTTACGACTAAAGAGTCTATGAACAGGCAATTGACTTCAGGCTTTAAACTACCATGGCTCGACTGTAGGCTATATTTCACCACTTTCACAGTACTCACCTCACTGTACTCTCTTTTACATCAGTGAATCACTCTTCTGTTTCACCTCTCCCCTTTTCGTGACTTTGTCTGTTTCCACCATCTGTGGAGTCAGAAGTCAACTAAAGGATTAATGATGTAAATAAAAAAATAGTTTCTTGGAAGATGAGTAGCGCAAACATCTGAAATTGTTGGGATGAGGGTGATAGAATACACTAAAATCTGGCCACACATGGGATAAACGACTATTGGACTCTTCTTAGTGATTTAAGTTCTCCTTTCTGATGAGCATAGTCTCTCTCGTATTTCAAACCTTGACCTTGACCTGATAGTTTGGATTCTCTGGTCACTGCCTTTAATGACTCAAGGACAACAATGTAAATAGTTCAGCAAGTGCCGGGATTTTCCGAAAATCTGCTCAGGGCGGCTAAACGGAAAATCCATGTCATGAAAGTGTTTTTGAGGCCAAATAACCGCCCACCCGAATGAGCACCAATGGGCGATACTACTTAAGTAAATTATTTCACCTACAGCGGGATCGTATTGGCCCTCCAGAATGACTCATCCCCTTTGGGTTTTTTAACTTTTAACTTTCGAAAAACCCGGGTACGATGATAGTCATTTTAAAATCGAACTAAAAAATAATTAAGTAATTAATTAATTAATTACCTCAAAAAAATGGCTACTTCTTCCCAACTTTCGAAACGTAAATCTTCAGGCACTTTTTAGAACCACATGAACTTTCAGGTCTGCCATTTTATCCTTATTCCATAGTAGGAAGGTTGATTTTCAAAAAAATTAAAAGTCTCCAACAACAATCAATTTAAGGCATATTGAAACTAATTAAATGAATAGTATTTTCCCAGTATTTTTTTCAGTTTTCCAAACAAAGTTGTTTAAGACCAACACAGAAAGTCCAAAATTCTATTGAAATTTTCTTTTTAACCGCTTAGTATTTTGCGGCAAATTTCTTTGGTTGCGCTATAAGCTAAAAAAATATTAGTTACTCAGAGATAGCGTAACACCTCTTCTTTTCAAACCAACGGCGTTTTTGAAAAAGCTATAACCACCCAAGTCATCCCCCTGCTCAGACACGGGGTACACTACCGCACCCTGACAAGCGCGCAACCAATAGAAAGGCAAAAGTACTGGCGAAGGTGCGCACTATAGCAATCTTTTCCAGATTCTGCAAATGCAACCGATTCACTCTGATCTTGGTTCTACGGTGATCACTCAACCAAATCCTCAACTCCTCTATCATATCCTCTGAACCCACCTCCTCAAAATGACGGTCCAAATTGTAAGTATCCACCCATCCACTACTAAGGTTGGGGACCCACAAGGATTTTCTTATGTACTTTTAAGAATCTTGATATGCTGTTTCATTCCATTCATTTCTTACATTTCAATGCATAGTGGTAATTATTTATTGACTTAGTTCAATTGAGGTCACTGTAACCTGCAACCTGATCAGTTTCTCAACTCATGTTCTATACTTCACATAAATTAGCATAAAATGGAGTGAGAAAATAAAATTGATACCGGTTGTGTATTTGGTGGGGAAAAACTCACTTTCTAAAATTACTTCAAAGGTCTATGATCCTGATGATAGCGCCGGACGCATTCCTAACACCGATGTCAATAGAAAAAGCCTTGTCAATGGCAAAGTCATCAACGTTAAAGTGGGAAGTCCTGATGATTACAGTAAGTAACTCTTTCGCTGATATCTTCTTTACTTAGAGTCATTTAGAATTATATATGAATATTAGAAGTTGTGTATTCCCCTCTCCCTTAATCAAATTAATTTTGTTAATAAAAATATATTAATTCTAAGTTGAGAAAACAAAAAGAACAACGGTTTTTACATTACATGTTTCTGGCTGATTGCCCACGTGAGTAGTAAACTATTGGATTGATCGTGTGACTGACCAATCCAATGAAAATACATCAATCTGACCTGCATTCTGCTGTGGCGTTTGCCAAAACGTGGAGCAAATGAGAAGCAATTAGTCGCCTGAAATGAAGGAAAAAGGAGTGAGTAAGGCGCTGTCAGATTGTCCTACTGCGGTGAAATCGAAGAACTTCATCGAGAGTGATAAACGCAAATCGAGTCCTCCTTCGCTTCAGTTAGTTAAAAATGGCTCCAAGGCGATTGAAAAGATGGATTCTAGTACTGGCAAAAACAGAGAGATCAAAAGCATTTACGAGACAATGCGAAACAACCCCTTTGTTGTTTCGCAAGGTAAGATAAACTACTCACTCCGTCTGTTCATCAACGACCCGCGATTCAATCGTATTCCACATAAATTGCAGTTTATTGATCGTTAATGAAGTTCTAATTGCTTTATTTAATTTCATAGAAAATATCTTGAAGCCTCAGCACTCAAACAAACGTCTTTCCCACAATCCAAATGTTCCCAAAACGTTGACTCCCAAGGGATATACCAAGGTAACTCTTCTTGACTTCTTAAATAAATTGCATTTCACGGTGCAATGCTGCTACTGATGATGATGGTGATGATGGTAACGGCGTCGATGACTTACCTTTCAGATGCAACTAATGATGAGCATTTCAAAGAAGAAGTATGATAACATTGTGAGGAAATTGAAGGGAACTGGCCAGCTCTGGGAGGATCCCGACTTCCCATTGGATAAGGCTATTGGAAATGTTGAAAATCTTCCCAGGTATGAATGGAAAAGACCAAAGGTATGTCTGCATTAAAGTACATTTTTAGTTCCAATAGTGCATTGCAAGCTAACTTGATAATGGTATTGCAGGAAATTGATCCTACTGCTGATTTCATTGTCGACGGATTTGATAGAAGCGATATTTCTCAAGGCCGTCTTGGTAAGTTACGTAGCGGTATTTTGCCATTTTACTGCCAATATTTTCATGTTTTCTTAACTTAAAAATAAACAAAAATATATTAAATATCTATGTAAAGGCATTTTGCTGGCGTTTGAAACATCAACAGGATTAACAGCAGATTTGATCGACTTTGAGTCATTTCTAATGAGATAAACTGGTTCATTAAAAACTTAACATAATTAGCCACTGTTTGCGCAAGAAACAGACACAAACAGTTATTTAAATTTTTTAAAAATAAACATCATACCTCTCAAAATTTAAACAATTCTATGGTTTTATGTAATGTCATACATACAATGCACCTTCAAGTATAGCGAGTGCTATTATTTCTAATTACTAAAAGGCATCTTCCATTTATTCAAACCTTCATTTTATATTTTTTCGCCAAACTAGAGTCTATTCTCAAATTGATGATGTTACGTTGTTTTTTGTAACATGTCAATCAAATTACAAACATCACCAAAATATACATTACTGAAAGCTATCATTATAAAAATGCCGTGTTTTGGAACTTACCTTTCACTAGCAACTGAAGCCTCAATAATTCTAAAAAAAAGAAATAGAGAAATCAAAGGGTAAAAAATCGTTTATTTCAAAGGTGACTGTTGGTTGCTGGCTGTCATCTCGACGATGGCCGATATTCCTCCCCTCTTCAACCACATTGTGCCGCCGGGCCAATGCATGAAGAGTGAAAATTACTGCGGTATCTTCAGATTCCGTTTTTGGCAATTCGGACAGTGGATAGAAGTTCTCGTGGATGACAGAATTCCGGTGGTCGCTGGTACCAAACAAATGATCTTTATGCACTCCGATGAGTCAAATGAATTCTGGTCTGCTCTTATTGAGAAAGCCTACGCAAAGTGAGTCCTAAATCACCAAAATCTTCATTTGAACCCCAGACAGAATGACCTAGTAATTAGTAGTGAAAAGGTTGAAATTGATGATGACATCTAGGGTTAACATTGCCTCTTGTTAAGTCATTTGCTTACGAGATCGTCTGCCTATCAGTAAAGAAACGAGAGTATGAAAGGAAATATTAAGTAGACCCGCGTAATGGATTAAGTCAAAAAGCTTTGCTTAAAAGTTTCAACAGGTTCCCCATATAGGGAGTTATGATAAAGTGAATATCTACTTTGGAAATTACGCGGATATTTTATCGTTTCGGGAAAAGTCTTAAATGGAATGTGTCTACGATATTCACCGAAATTCCTATTGGTTTATTTATGAATTAAACTTTACAAGCGTCTTCCATAAACGCACCTAATTTTGGTTATTCGAGAACCATGATCACCAGATTTAAATCATAAAAAATGATCTCTAATGGTTAGAGGAATGGAAGAATGTTATTTTCAGTTATAAATAAATTAATAATTAACCATGGTATAGTCACCTAATTATCAATGAAAATACTAATCTTTCTGAGGCGAATATTTGATTACGCTATAGATTTCACACCTTAGAAACCTCAATTGCAATATCAATTTTAAGAGCCTTTGACTCAAAAAATGAATCTCATTTCCGTAAAAATTATCTACGATTGCCAGCACTATAAGACGACAATCTTAGTGCACCATTTATCAATTAATTAATTAATGTAACTCTATTCCAGATTGAACGGTTGCTATGCTAACTTGTCGGGCGGTACTCAAGGTGAGGCCATGGAAGATATCACCGGAGGTCTGGTGGAGTCCTTGGAACTGCCAAAAATCACCGGCACAGAGTTCTACAAAGATTTGCAAAAGTACATGCAACGTTGCTGTCTAATGGGTTGCTCCATCACTGTAAGCCCGCAAAAATTCTCTATGACAAAAATGCAATGAGAATTGACCATTTAACCTTGAGCGAGAAAGAACACGGTTGAAAGGGAAAGACTGAGCCATGGTAACCAAACCTCACGATTTAATTAGGATCGCATTTGCTCAATTATATAATGCTTCCGAAAATTTTAGTCCATTTTGATGTACTTCCCTTTGACTTCACGCGAGACTCAAAAAATGTCCGCTTCATGCCCCATAGTGCGAGTTTCATAACTTCACACCCGCTCTCCTACTCAAGGAAGGAGACAGAAGTGAATTGGGACGGAACTAGTTCCTTACTGGTGATATCTAAAAAGACAGAAGCACTCAGAGAAAAAAACACCATTCGATTGTGGTTTTGGCACAGTATTTATTTATTTATTTCAAATGACAGGCGTTTTGATAGATATCATTAGCCATTTAGCGGACTTCAGGCTTCACAGAGGGAAGGTTCATCAAAATAGCAGAAAGTCGGGAGGTGGGGAACAGAAGAGCGATTCACAGATGTAAAAGAGGCAGACAGACACAAAGGTATAGAAAAAGGTAAGGTGAGTACTGCGGAAGGGGTCAAATATGACAACCAGGGGGGGTCGTGGTAGTT
>UZAE01012389.1:0-26773 GCA_900617975.1 Rodentolepis nana
CCCCCCCCCGCCCAGATAATTTAATTTCTGTTATAAATCCAGTATTATAGCTCCTTTTCCCTAATGTTCTTGTTAATATTTTGTATACTTTTGACAAGCTATTTCTTCTTATTTCACGCAGTTGTGACAGCTATTTCATTTCATCTTCATTGGAAGCTGGTAATTGGATTGATTTTGAATTTGGCTTCCCGGTAGACTTTCTGGATCTAATAGTATGATGTCTCAACTCAGTGAATAAGATAGGTATTGTTGTCTGGATGGGACACAGGTGTCAAGGTGACATGAGCTTCCATGCGGTCGGCGTGTGGACTTTCCCGACTGTCTAGTGGACGACTCAAACTCTCTCTCACTTAACCCCCTGCCCAACTTTTCTCTCACTCTGTCTCCTAACTTACTCTTGTCAAATTTGTGGGCCATCCAAAATCTGGGGTAAGCACATCTACCCCAACCGCTCAGGTTATCAGTGTGTGTGTATGTGAGTGTGTCACTGTGACCTTATTCGAATCCCCTTAGCGTTTATTTGGGTTGAAACTCGTTTTTAATTCAGTTTTTTTTGTATTAGCGATAAAAGTGTCAATTTTCTTAACTCTTCTTATCTTTAAGTAGCTTGTGGTCTCCTTCGAAATCGCGGGGAATTCAACCCATTTGTTCGCCAAATCACCCTATTGCCAATCCAATAGCAATTTAAAGGCCAAGCTGCTCTTTGTTCGTGATGGTTTTAGGAACTCATACAGCTAATCAATGCTCTATTTAAATGTATTTATTTATTTATTTCAAATGGCAGGCTTTATGATAGTTATCATTAGTCCTTTAGCTGACTTCGGGCTTCACAGAGGGGAGGAACATCAAAGTGGGAAAAATTCGAGAGGGGAACAGAAAAGTGATTGAAGGATGTAAAAGAGATTGACAGACACAAAGGCAGAGAAAAGGTAAGGTGAGTATTATGGAAGTGGTAGAATATGACATACAGTGGGGTGAGGGTAGTTTGAAGTCAAAGTCAACTGCCGGTTTATAGGCTTTATTTGTCGTATGAGTATACGTTGTCCAGGGTGCACCACGTGGAGGTAAGTCTATCGCACACCCCAAAATAATGTGCAGAGAAGATCGTACCGACACCCTCGTGCACTGGCGCCCGAACAGGGACACGAACCCTGGACCCTCAGATTAAAAGTCTGGTGTTCTACCGACTGAGCTATCCGGGACATTATTGAAAAGTATTGCATTCGTTTCTCTTACCCACTTTGCCCATCAATCACATTCATTTTTGTGGCTTGACCTTTACGTTGTGGCTAGTGTTAGTCATTTCTCCAAAATGGAGTTGTTTTTTTTTCGTTTCCGGTCCTCGCATCCAATAGGCATTGGAATTTCCTAATTGCATTAGGAGACGCGCGTTTAGAACACTTGACTTGTGAAGAGGGACGGATGTAGTACAGGACCGCTCTTACGAGAACTCACTTTCTAGCGTTTCTTCTGTTAACTGAAATTAACTATGGGCATGTTGCCTCCCACAAAGCAATCTGCAAGTTGTCCAACATAATTATTTTTATATAAAAATACTCCGAAGACCAGGCACCACTCGCTGTATCTAAGCCAAGAGGAGGTGAAGATACTGTTGGCATAAACTGGACTCTGAAGAGGGAGAGGCTAAGAGGATTATTATGAGTAGGTTGTTACTAAAACTCCCCAATTGGGAGTATTCAGAACCTGGTGGAAAGGTGCTTACTAAGTCGTAATTCAAATTGTTCGTTCCAATGCTACCAAACAGAATGAAAGATGGGAGGGGGAGGGGGGTGACGTTCTCCTACAGGTGAAAATCGATAGATCGATATTCTGAATTATTGAATAGCGTTAATATAAAATATTTACTGTAATTAGGAACCTCGACTTACCTAGGCCATAGTAATTAGTCAAAGTTTTTATCCTTCTTTTTAAGGTGGAAAGGAGGGGGGTGGGGTGGGGTGGGGTGGAGGGGAGACAATCGTGTCAAAGCCCCTGTGTCTCAACATGTTTTCATTAATGGCCCGGGCAATAGGGTCCTGGATATCGAGATTTCAAGCACCGGAATTTGCCTTTTTGTTTTGTAGATTCATCTACGATCTGTGAACCGAAATAATGTCATCCGCAGCGCTAAGAAGGAGTCTGAGCTTCGTGTCGCGACAAAGTTGCCCAACAGCCCCAAATTCCTTCTCTGGCTTCAGCAGTTGCCCTTACCAGCCGCGTCGGTTCAAAGTTCGTGTGGTAAAGAGGAGGTGGCCAGACTCTCTCGAGTGGCTCTGCGCACCCAATCGGGTCGTTATCTCCACTCCAGTGGCAAACTTGTTGGCAGTATTGATGAAGCCACTCTCTTCGCTGTCTCATTCAAACCTGGTAAGTTGTTTTTTTCCCGCCATCTTTCCATTTAGATCCTTTGAAACCGTTTTGTTTGTTTGTATACTAAGTCCGTTCTGTTCTGCTGTGGTATGCTAGGAAGTTTAGTTTCCGCCAGTGTGTTAGAGGGGCCTTATGTGTTGTCATCTTTGGATTAAAATGTCTGCAGACTGATCACAATTTTGGGGATCGGTTTCCCTCCCCCCCCCACTCTCCTCCTGATTAATGCCAAGACTGGATCCACTTGGGGAGAATCTACTTGAATCGATAAGCCCGACATGATTTTGATCTACTTATATTTACTCAATTACTATAAGAGAATTGAATTAGACGATTTGACGTACTAGAGAATTTGCCAAAAGAATGACGTTTTTTCTTAATTCTAGTTAGTGATTCATCTTCATTCGTCCTTCAGACCTTTGCGCTAGGAGAAACTCACATTCTGCTGTCGAACTCCTAGCTATCGACTTCGCCGATGAGTATTCTAATCGGTGTGCCGACTAACAGATTGTTGGGCAAAAGTGACACACGATTTCATTTTCCATTCGCATTTGTGTACCATCACCAATTGTGAAAGGCAGTTATTAAAATGTTTGGTAGGGAGTGGGGAAAGCAAACACCCCCAGGGTGTCACAATAATCGCTCTGTTTTTTTTTGGCTTATAGCTACATCCCAGAAGCTCATGTTCCAAGATGAGAAAGGCCAATATTTGACCGTGGGTGCGGGTGGCGTTCTCCTTGTCAAAAGTGGTCTTCGAGAGCCCAGAAGAGAAGAAGTTTTCGCCATCGATCCTCCCTCAATCCAAGTGCGACTTTGGGCCTTTAACAACAAATTCGCCTGCAACAAACACGGTGTGTTAATTGATTATTTAAAACATCTACTTGCCATGTTTTTTTTCACTTGTATTTATTCAATCTCTCTGTTATAACTGATTGTTACTTCAGAGTTCCAATTCTAATGGAATAATAATCCAATTTTCCGCCTGCTTATATCAATTACGATTTTCAATGCATGAATCGGATGGCACTTTAATAAGTTTCCGCTAAAGCGGCTGAAATTTGTTGTTTCTTCCTCATTCGTTGGGGGGGGGGGGGGGGTTGTTGGCCTGTAATTGGTTACAGTTTGTCAATGACCTTAATGCTTAATTTACTCTATTACGCCTTTGACAGTGCTTATTTTGAATCCCCCATCTCCAGCATCCTTTTGCGGATATTCGCGTGACTTCCTCATTTTGGTAAGCAGTTTAATTCCATCCACTTTATCAATCCAGGTGGAAGTTAGCGTTTGGTCCCACCTTTGACCTTATGTCAATCAAGTCTGAGGCTATCTTCCCCTTGTTTGATCTTAACTCCGAGTTACCCCTAAGTTGATTTAACCTCATTCGCAATCAAGGCTCTGATAAGGAAAGGTGAGTTCCCCTTTATATTTTGTTGCCAAGGTATTAAATCAATTGGTGATCAGGCTTTGAATTAGTGGGGGGGGGGATTTTACTCCCGAATTCAAACGAAACCAGACTGCTTAAATCTGTGAAATCCTCAATCATCCGAGAAGTGGCTCTTAGAATGGTCAAATCAATACCAATCTCTGGTGATGGCAGGCATATTATAGCTCCACCATGACTTTCCCTTCCAATTTGAATTGGATTTGATGAGAGCGCCAACGTTGTTTAAGTAATCATCGGATTGAACGGATCTTACATACTTGGAAATCTGTGTATTCACTCAGTTATCGATCCTGAATTTTCAAACTTAGTGGCATTATATGGTTGATCTCTAATAATGATTCAAATTTGATGGTCCACTTATCCCGTTAGAACTTGAACAGATGCAACATTATGGGAACCATCTTGGTGTTATCACGCCACTTCATGCCAAATTTTCCGTTACTTCATGTTCTCCATCCGTTTACCTTGTGTCACAGATCCCGGGAGCTTCGATGAAATGACGAAGTTACAAGGGCGATCCATTGTTAGAGTGTTGAAAGTGGATTCCTATCTCTCCATGTGTGTGTCGATGAGAGATCGGGTTTTGGCCTTTTTAGGGCAAATTTTCGTTTATATCAAATTGCAGGCTTTATGATAGTCGTCAGTAGCCCTTTAGTTGACTTCGGGATTGACCGAGGGGAGGAACATGAAATGCACAAAAAGTCGAGAGAGGAGGGTGGGGGGGGGGGGAACAGAAGAGTTATTCACAGATGTAAGAGAGACAGACACAAAGGTGGGTAATGTGAGTACCGTAAGGTGGTGTAATATGCCATACAGTAGGGTTATGATGGCTTGAAGTTAGAAGTCAACCGTCGGTTTATAGACTTTTTTTAGCCGTATGAGTATACGTTGCCCAGGGTGCCCCACGTGGAGGCAAGTCTGTCGCACACCCTGTTCAATACTAATTCTGGGTGAAATAATGCCAAGATCTGGATCTCTTTATTGAAAAACTGGAATTCTAGAAAGGACCTTTTGAACTCTGATTTAGCAGGCGAACACTTTGGCCACACCAAGCCACCATCCCGTAAATATCATTTCAGTATTCCATGCCCTTAATCTGACAGTAATAGTTAATTTATTAGCACTTGATTGATTCAACGCCAAATTTTACACAGTATCATCGATTTTCAGGGCACTAGCGCGCCTTCAGTCATATCTTAACTCCACCCCATTGCTTATTCTTCGGGTACATGCGTATGGGAAAAAGGATTGTAAATGTTGAAGCTAAGTATGTTCTGGTGTTTTTTTTTCAAAAAATATTTTCCTATTCTACTGAATGTGCAGGCCTAACATTCTCCACTACTATGGGAGAGACAGACGAGGAGAAGGAGACGGTGTATCAGTTGGAGTACCTTGGCGGTGGTCGGGGTTTGAACATGAGTGCCATTGCAAACACCTCTACTACTCCCTCTGCTGACTGCTCACCGGCTGTCTTCAACTTTGATGGAACAGACGAGAGCCGCTCTTACCTCACCACTGGACTCTGGCGTCTTCGCGCACAGGACGGCCGCCTCTGGCGAATCCCCTCCTCCGGGTCCGCTGATCTTGCTCCCCAAGATTGGTAGGTCATTGATTAATCAATAGACACATTTATTTATTTCAAATGGCAGGCGTTTTGATAGCTACCCCTCTAGGTTCATCAAAGTAGCAGAAAGTCGAGGGGTGGGGAACAACAGAGGGAAGATTAATCAGAGTAGCAGAAAGTCGAGGGGTGGGGAAGAGAAGCTCATCAAAGTAGCAGAAAGTCGAGGGGTGGGGAACAGAAGACCGATTCACAGATGCGTAAGAGACAGACAAACACAAAGGTAGAGAAAAAGGTGAGGTGAGTACTGCGGAAGATGTCGAATATGACATACAGTGGGGTGATGTCAGTTTGAAGTGAGAAGTCAACTGTCAGTTAATAGACTTTTTTGCCCTATGAGTATGCGTTGCCCAGGGTGCACTACGTGGAGGTAAGTCTATCGCACACCCCCCAATAGACACATAATTTTCACTATTGTGATATTGCTCATGGGGTTGTACACACTTGGTTCGCTACTGCGTAATGATTAATAGGAACTGCTGCCATCCAGTGAATGCATTGGCCATCCAATGGGAGGGACTTTCCCATTCAAGAAGAGAACGGTTGAATAGAACTTCAGTTTAGCTCAGGTTTCCCTGAAATTTCGCCTTTGTGTAAATTTTTTTGCGAATTTCGATTATCGACTATGAACAACTCCGCATCCTCTCTTAGTGTTTGCGATGCTTAATTGAGAATTAATTATGCAAATTTTACCATTTTTCTCTTTTATATTGTATGCTGAATAGTTTCCAGCCACTTGACTCCTAGTTAGATGAAAGTTCAAGGAATTGGCTCTGCGTATTTTAAATGCATCCATCCGCCCGTCAACTACTTCACACCAATCAAAGAAGCTGAGCAGTTTTTTTTTGAAATTCTATTAGCTTAAGTCGCTATTTTTATCGATTTTTTCTCCACCAAGTACTTTTTGAAGTAATCCACTTTGTAAAGGACCGCGCAGAAGGCGCATGATTTAGTACGCAAACCACATGAGAACAAATTGGTTCAAAAGTTGCATAACTAAATTCACTGTCATTGTCTTAATTTATATTTAAACTTACTATCCAACTATCTTCTCCTTTGTTTTCGATTCCATAATAATGCGGATATTTTATTAATTGATTTTTGATTTCAGCAAAGATCCATCGACACAATTCGAAATTCTCTACATATCCTCATACCAGGAGGAGGAAGATGGGGGCACTAAGACCAAGATTAATCCATACGGTGGAATTGTAATCCGCACTTTAGAAGGGAGGTCAACCGCTGTGAAGCCTCTGGGAGCTCTTGGTGCAACTGAGCGTCTTGCAGACACTTCTGGATGGACACCAACGCCGCCTGAAGTCTTGCACCTCCTTCCTCTGATCAATCGCACATCGGTAGCAATCTACTCACCTCTGGCATGTGCTTACCTTGCTCCTATAACCCCACACAGCTCAAATGCTCGGCGTACTAGCTTCGGTGCTTCCTCCGCTGTGGATTGTACAAGTTGTGTACCTCAACAATGGTTCATAAGGAACCTTGTAAATGGAACAGTCCAATTTTTCACTAGTAAGTTCTTTAGTAGTCGTACTGTTATTCTGATTTCCGACTGTGGACTTGGAGATCATTCCTTATTTAACTCACAGTTGAAAGCTTATATTGGCTCCTTTTTAACTAACTTCAGTAATCTCATGAGAAGTAGCTGGTGCTTGTCGCCATATTGTCCACAAAGATCCGGAAGATCAGTCTCCGTGTCGCGAAAAGATTTTATCGTATGATCAGACATTATGCGCCTATATATCGTTTATTTATTTATATCAAATGGCAGGCGTTTTGATGGTTATCATTAGCCCTTTAGTTGACTTCAGACTTCACAGAGGGGAGGAGGAACATCAAAGTGAAAAAGGTTGAGAGGGGGGGGGGGGACAGAAGAGTGTTTCAAAGACGAAGGTAGAAAAGTAGAAAAATAATAATAATATTTGAGTAAAATCTTTCAATTGAGATCGAGAGGGGGGGGTGAGATATTGGGAGACCAAAAGTTCCAAATACTTGCCAAGGTAACAGGGAAGGCAGAAGTGCAGTTAGCTATCAAGTCAATCATGTGTGAATGAAATTTGAGTAAGGTGAACTGGGCACCATTAAAACAAGAGTTATTTTTACACATTTACAATAAAAAGGGTTTTTTTGTTCGAGATGAAGGAAATGCAGTTTTCGTTGATGAAAAATATTTCAACAGTCCAAGTCTTGCTTCGCCAATTACCTCTTGAGGCCAAAATGTCGTAATTTTCCATGCTCTACAGAGCAACTTTTTGTCCATGGTATAGTCGTGGCTTATTGGTCTGTTGTAAAACTATGAGAATTATCGATTTTTTTGTAATTAACCAAATTAATCTTTTGAGCTAAATTATTCCGTTGCAAATACTGTCATTGAATCTCCTGCCTTACACCTGAGTTCTATCTAACAGACCTTCATTTACTTTACCAGAAATGGACAGTGGTTGGATGATACTTTACGCCACAGGTCAAGGCAATTTGGCACTAGCTGAAAGCAATGCTGGACCCGATGAAATTGGAGACAACCAAGGAGCCAGTCTTGAAACGGAGTTTGTAATCTGCATGACTGATGACAAATTCGCTCTTCTGCGATGCCTGAAACAGGTTGGGGGTCAACGAAAGGCTTCTTATCTCACTGCCAACCTCCAAGGAAACATCAAGTTGGATGGTTCTGGAGTTATTACACCTGGATACATTTGGCAGTTGTAAGAAGGGGGTGGGGAGTGGTGAACATCTATCCACACAACATACTCCTACTGCAACTTCGATCACTTTAGTAGACAATGAACTGTCATTAACTTATCTCGAATTATGCCAATTCTGTTGCCGCCATTTCCTCCTATTTATTCCTTGTTTACCTGAAAATTTCATAATGTAATTTTCATTAAAAAAAATTGTTGCAACTTAAAGTAAGTTGTCTAATTGGACAGTTTCATAGTGCTCACCTGCTCTTTATTAAACTTTCAATTATGCAAACAGCAGAAGGGAGAGGATGAAATGCCTTTACTTTATTTACTCATATTTATATCGAATGGAGAAGGGCTAATGATAAATATCATTTATTTATTTATTTCAAATGGCAGGCGTTTTGATAGATATCATTAGCCATTTAGCTGACTTCGGGCTTCACAGAGGGAAGGTTCATCAAAGTAGCAGAAAGTCGAGGGGTGGGGAACAGAAGAGCGATTCACAGATGTAAAAGAGGCAGACAGACACGAAGGTAGAGAAAAAGGTAAGGTGAGTACTGTGAAAGGGGTCGAATATGACAACCGGGGAGGTCGTTGTAGTTTGAAGTGAGAAGTCAACCGCCAGTTAATAGACTCTTGTCGTATGAGTATACGTTGCCCAGGGTGCACCACGTGGAGGTAAGTCTATCGCACACCCCGATGATAAATATCCTAAAGCCTGCCATTTGAAATAAATAAATATCAAATGGAGGGGTTTATGATAGTCATCAGTAGCCCTTAAGTTGACTTCGGGATTCACAGAGGGGAGGATCATCAAAGTGACAAAATGTCGAGAGAGGGGGGGGGAACAGAAGAGTCATTCACAGATGTGAGAGACTGACACAAAGGTAGCCAAGGTGAGTACCGTGAAAGTGGTGCAACATGCTATACAGTGGGGTTATGTTAGTTTGAAGTCAGAAGTCAACTGTCGGTTTATAGACTTTAGCCTTATTTGGCTGTGGTGGATTCTAAGTTGGTGGTCCCGAATGCCAAAGTCTGAGCTTAGTAGGTCCATAATCGGTAGTTCAGATCATGGGAGTTAGGGCTGTTGGTGGGTGAGCTCTTAGAGTCTCCCCCCCATATTTCATCAAAAGTTCTCCATTCAGCTTCCCAGCGGAAGCAGCTGTGCTACCTCCAGAGAACATCATCACCCTGATGAGGAACCCACGTTATATCGCTAACGCAGTTGGTCATGCACATCACTGGAAGAGCGTCGTTTCTCGTGAACTCAAATTTTCTAGTCATGTCATATTGGAATTTGTCAATTGGGCTTTCAAGGGGCATTGAGTCCGCCTCGAGATTACAGTTTCAGTAGTTTTGGAAGAAGGCTTTCCTGCTCGTGAGGTGGGGGGGGGGGTATTAGACCCAACTTAATGCCCGCTAGTGACTAAAAATTTCTCATTTTAAGTGAGATATGATTGCATTAAGAAATATTGCAATTCAATGGGCATTAAAGGCAGAATCCCCTTTGTTGGCTACTTTGTGGAAGAAATATTTTAGTACCTAAAAAATGTAAATAATATCATACTGAAATTAGAGCATTACTGGAGGCCCGCTAAGGGAAGACAATCTTCCAACCACACAAAAGATGGTCTCTAGAAATGTGCGATTGAATGCCTGTTAAGTTATTATTGCAGGTGATCAGATTGAGACGAAAATTTGCACATACTTCTCAATTACTCCCGAAATTTCTCCTATTAACTCAATAACTTGAAAATCAAAGCTACTATTCAATACTTGAATATCAAATGGGAGGCGTTTTGATGGTTATCGTTAGCCCTTTAGTTGATTTCAAGCCTCACAGAGGAGAAGGAACATCAAAGAGAAAAAGGTCGAGACTGGGTGAGGAACAGAAGAGTGTTTCAAAAATGTAAAAGAGACAGGCACAAAGGTCGAGAGTAGGGTAAGACGTGTACTGTGGAAGTAGAAGAATATGACACAGTAGGGTCATGGTAGTTTGAGGTCAACTGTTAGTTAAGACTTTTTTGCCGCATGAGTATACATTGCCCAGGGTGCACCACATGGAGGTAAGCATATCGCACAACCTATAATTGAACTAAGATAATAGAAAAGCAGTTGTGGCCAAGATCTCTGAGAGGAACCAGTTGAAGAAGGAATCTCAGCCCATAATAAAAAGCTTACCATTTCTAAAACATTCAACCAGCGTTGAAATCCCGCCTACTTTATCTCAACAATTTTCAAAAATTGTCATGTTCCACTTTATCTGGGTAACTATTTCTTCATTCGACAGGCAGTAAACCAAATAAACATAATTAAAATACAAATTTTGTTTGGATAATCACGTCGCTTAAATTTATCTAAACAAGGAAGCATTGAATTTTAGCTCGAGTATCATGGAAAAGACAAAGAACCTCTCATGAAGTTCAGTGGCTTGGACTTTAAACACAGCAGAAGTAAGATGTCCGAATAGTATTCTTCATGCTGACAGTTATTCAAGCAAATAAGTTATGCAAACATCGAAGATAAAGGGAAAGCCATTTTGATAATAGGAACAACTAACGCAGTTAGCAAACAGCTAATTGATATTCAGCCACTTCAGAAACACATCTTTCTTCTATGTTCAAAAATTTAAAACTCGTTTCAAATTACAATTAACTAACAATCCTAACTCAAGTGCTGTTGGCACTCTTCATTTTGACACCACACTTTGAAAGGCTTTCGGTACTAGAATACCATTGCTGAAAATGACTCACAAAGGGTACATTTTGTAGAGGCCCCTTGCAAAGAGCATGAGTCAGACACTTCGTGCCATAACAAATAACCCCACTTCAAAGCACAAAAAATTGTGCACGACAGTCGAATGATTAATTTTATTAGGTACCAACATATGTTTGCACGATTATAAATACGATTAATAGGACCTTTAATAAATGCTTCTAATTGCGCTTTGAATGTGTACTTATAGGAATTAAGTAGGGCAAGTACGACACGGCCTCATCGGTATACTTGACACAAATGAATCAAAAACAGTGAGTACATAACTTGACGAAAATCTAGATTTCAAGGAAAATAAGTAGGGCTTGGGACATTAAGATATTAAAATATGATTCGCACGGCCTAAAAGGATGTAAACAACCACAGGCTTCGAGAACACTTTTAAAACGAGACCCATGACCTAGCCATAAGGCCATCCACTGAAATAACTATACCGACACTTCCCGTATCTAGACCTTATAAAGAAATTTGCATTGACATTGGTAACAATAATACAATAAACCCTCACACTGATACTGGAAACTTAAAGACATCTTAAGATAAGTAAAACGTTACAGTATATAAAACTGCAAGGGCTACTAAAAAAATCAGGAGGAATTAAACACCGCCTCCTCAAATTTAAAATTAGTCAAAAAAAGGTAACAAATATTAAGTTTAACTCAACAAATTGAGATAAAAGAGACCCCAATGATGTATGAAGTTCGAAAATAAACAAGTAGTGATTGATATTTGCTAGACCAGCTCCAGTCAATATAAATTTCGTACAAGTAGATTTAATTTGAAAGATAAAAGCACAACAAAATTAAAAGTAAATCTAGTATGAATTTCAGATTCCAAAGTTAAAAATACTTTGCCAAAAACACATCTGTTTTGTACTTTTTACACCATCGACTAAGTCACGCTTAACGTATGGACTGTGGAAATGTCGTACAGACCAAAGTAGCAACCTTATTAATTATTATTGAGAATTTCGTTGTTGCCATGAGTTTCCGTGAGAAGTAACCATTTAATCAAAAATAATTCCAACAAGAAGTGAAATAGCGATAGTATCAAAAAATTGATACACAATAACAACAAGCTTTATACAAATTTAGACGATACAAAGAGTAAAAATCGATCATTGAGGAAGCTTTTGAATTAGAGTTATTGTCTCTCCCTTCAACAAAATGCGACCTAAGATAGAGCATTAACAATAAAAAATATTTTACCAATCATCTTCTTTGCACCGGATTTCATATGCCTTTCGCAGGCTTCCACCAGAACAAGATTCATATATTCATCAAAGCCAACGATTCTGCCCTCAATACGAATATTGCTTTGTTCATACAGCCATATTTGGACTGGAGATTTTGACTGCATATGGCCAAAAATAACCGTCTAGAGAAAAATGAAAGTAAGATAATATCGAAATTACAATAGGCTGTACGAGAGCCTTATTTGATCGATTTCCCCTATTCATTTTTAAGCACTTGACGAAATTTCCAATTGAGCGGGTAATATCATAAATTGTATTAATATTACTTTAGACAATCTTAAAAATATATTTGAATGTTGTGAGAATAAAATCGCATATTATTTTCGCAGAATAAAGTAAAAATATCTTAAAAATAATTATCACACCATATTTTAATACCGATTATAATTTTGCCGCATAAATACACTGTTATTTGAAGATTCCTAAATTAAAGAAAAAATAAAATAAAATTCTTCTTAAAATAGGTTTACATTTTAAGCAGTGTCTTGCCACCCAAAATGTACATTTATAGCGATTACCTGCCTTAAGTTTCCATGCAAGGTGCGTCTACCATTTAATGTATAATTGAAAAACACGAACAGTAAACACTGAAAGAGTCTATTCGAGAAATATATCACGATTTAAATCGAGTTAGTACAATAACCGAAATATATTTTATTTTTTTACTTTTAATGTGTTTATGAAATTCACTGTTATTACATTTAAAACATAACGCAAATTGCTATAAAAATTTTTTAGTGTTAGTGAGAACTGTAATTCATCAACCTTTTGAAGAATTTTTAAGAATAGAAATTTTTTGTTTTAAGAAATCTGATGGTTAATGTTATTTGTGAAATTGGTGTACGTTGGTATTTTCCCAATGGGGTCGGCAGAGAGTAGTCTTAATGATAGCGCAGCTGGATATCATATCCTTAAGGTTAACCTTAATTTAAATAATGCATAACGTAACTTTAAGGTCCAAGATGGATCTCCTGGTCAACAAGCAGGTCTTGAGCCATTTTTCGATTTCATAGTGTCTGTTGGAGATCTCCGACTTGTAAGTTAAACCATTTTATTGCTTATGTAACATATTTTCATATATAGGAACAAGACAGTGAAGCTATTAAGAACGTACTCTCGAGGTATAAGGACAAACCAATGCAGTTGCGGGTTTATTCATCTAAGACTAAACAATTCCGGGAGGTTATTCTTACTCCACACGCTAATTGGGGAGGACAGGG
The DNA here is from genome assembly GCA_900617975.1 of Rodentolepis nana. Classification (NCBI taxonomy): domain Eukaryota; kingdom Metazoa; phylum Platyhelminthes; class Cestoda; order Cyclophyllidea; family Hymenolepididae; genus Rodentolepis; species Rodentolepis nana. The sequence goes on from UZAE01012389.1 coordinate 13,382, forward strand.
TCTTCTTGGACTCAGCATTCGATACTGTTCTTTCAAAAATGTTGATGAGAATGTTTGGCATGTTCTGGAGGTCTACCCTGGTTCACCTGCTGCAATGGCTGGTTTGCAGCCATTTACCGACTACATAATCGGTACTGATGCCGTATTCAATGATGTAAGCATTAATTTGAATATTATTGTTATTTTATTTATGTTTCGTCAGTTTGTTTTGTTATGTACTTCTTTTTAATCTCGGTCTGTAGTTTTTTCCAATTATTTTTATATTTGTCCTGAAAAATTGGATATTAATTATGAGCAAGCAGTTGATTTATGTAAAACAGGTGTTGTTGCTTTATTGATTTTTTCTTCTTAACATGGGCTATTATTCACTCAATAAATCTGGCTGTGATCTCCTGTCCTATTTATAGGGCAATAAATGCTATGCTTGCATACCATAATAAAATTTTGTAAATATGTAAGATAAAATGTTGTCTATGTGTATGTCCTTTTATTTTTCTTGAACCAAAACTGGCACATTCAAAATATTTGTCTTAAGCGCTGAGTGTGTGTAACTATGATAGATGTAGCTAATCTACAATAACATATTCACACGTTCCTTGTATCAAACTTTCGTAATAAGCCCGTAGCATAAGGAAGTGCTATACTTCGGGTTTCTTATCAATAGGCTCTGTAATGGATTTACTTAAGTTAATTTACTTTAGAATATATTTTGCTAGTTTATCAAGCATGCGCATTTTCAAACGAATCTATCTGGGAGAAATCAAAGTATTTTTCCTTCACCTGTAATAGCTTCCTCTGGGTAATATTGGAGAACAGGATAGCTGGGCATTCAATGACATTTGTATGAATTAAGTGTATTCTATTTCTGTGAGTCTTGTAAATGGTCTGTACATTGCAGGGAAAATGTAACTAATGTGATAGAAGGGGTGGTACAAGTATTCCTACCCAGTTCGCGTTCTACTGATCGCTCATTTGCAGAACTGAACATTGAATACAGATAAATCTACTTCCCGCGGCTAAGTTAATTTTGCAAATCTAGTGTAAGCATTTTTATGGTGGTGTATTCATATTTGGACACCAGAGTAAGTGTAGTGCTGTATCCAAAGTCTATCACTGTCTCCTCAATTTGTGACACGATACATTGTTTTCGTACTGTTAACAAATTTAGGTAGAGATTGAATATGGGAGAACTTGAGCCCATGACAAAAGTCCTCAAATCTGATGGAGGAGAAGCAGGTAACATCGCTGGGCACAGTAGTTTTACTAGTAATCTACGAATGGTGAATACTAGACAGATTTAAGAGATTTGACTTTTGACCACTGTGAAGAATCCACCAGGACAAAGTAAAAGGTGCCTTTTTGGGTTCAGCAAGGCTAAGATTTAGGGGAGTTCAGGGAACTTCAGTGCAACCACTTAATACTATTCCTCGTTCTTTGTGTTTATTAGTCATCGGTGCCCATCTCTAAGGGCGATAAATACCCCAGTCTTTTCTCGAATGGGGACATTTTAGAGACTTTATATTACCTGGCGATATGTTTAGTTCTAGATAAACAAAACTACAGCAACATTTGTTGTAATCCTTTAGGCGGCATATATGATTTGCGTGACGGGATTTCGGAATAATTGTTTGATGACACGACAAGGAGATTCCATGGAATGTATGATATCGCTTCTGTCTGATAGTTGCAACTTTATATCATCATTGTCTAACCTTATCTGATTTGTCCTCGAGGAAATAGACAGCAAGAAATGGAGGACCGTTTTGAGAGAAATATGGATTTAAGTGCCAATAGAAGTGAAGTGAGCAACATGAGAATACTTAACCGCTCAGATAATGGTCAATTGACTGGGGATGTGACAAAAATCAAAAGGAGTCCAGCTACTATTTACAGTGCTTGAATAGTGATTTGTTGAATTAAAAATGGCTGATAGTATTATGTGTAGTAAGAGGTATCAAACTCCCGATAAACTTGCCACGCGAAGTGAATAAAAGCTTTTTATGTATCTCTTTTTTTACAAATTCTTTTCTAGTCTGAGGACTTTTTCTCTGTGGTGGAAGCTCACAACGGTCAGCCGCTGCGTCTGTACGTCTACAACACCACGAGCGACCAATGTCGTGAGGTGACTCTAATCCCGAATCTCTCCTGGGGCGGTGATGGCATGCTTGGCTGTGAAATCGGCTTCGGCTACCTCCATCGAATACCTCCACCCCAGACTAATGGCACTGCTAAAAAGGCACCACTATCAGCAGATCAAGACTTGAAGGCACAACAACTTGAACAGCCCAAACAAAACATGCCCCCTGAATATCTTCCACCACCTTATCAACCACCACCACCCATGATGACTCAACAGCCTCCTGTGAGCTTTGAAATTTCTTCTTTTTTTTGATTTCTAATTTAAATCCTATCTCAAAATGTTCCAAGCTTTGTTGATTATTTGCTACAAATATTTACATTCCAAGTTTGAGTACTTTCTGCACCTCGTCATGTTGATGGCAAATCGGTTTGGAGGTGTTGTGTGTGTGTGTTTGGGTCCAATTTCATGTCTATCCACTTTAGTAACAACAATCAACAAGTCGATATCTCATCATTGGAACCAAAATCACGAGTTCCCCTTGATATTATTATTATTATTAGTAGTAGTAGTAACTTTCAATTCTAACTATTTACATCTTAAAATTCATATTTAGAGATGAGCGTCATTTTCACAATTTATGGTAAGCTTCCATAAGGTGGAAATTCAATTTCTTCAAGGACAAATGGTTAGTTTTTCATAATTCAACTTTTACCTCGACATTGGCATATCTATGATTTATTCGATTCCATCTTAGCTATCCCTCTGCTAACTTCCTACAAGCTGCATTTTCCAACATGTTGCGAATAAGACACGGCGGTGACAAGTTGGTAGTATTGTCAGTCTATTACATTAATTGGGATCACAACAAGTTGTTGTAATTAAGTCACGTTCAATCTTAATTGAAAGTATTTAATTAATTATGAAAGTCAGCAATTTACTGTATAATTAAAAAGTATAACACGGAAGTTTACAATTAAAATCTGCTGTACTTACTGCTCCCAAGTCCATTAGAAGAACATGCTTCTCAATGGTCATCATCTTGGAAAATCTCTTTCCACCAATCCCCTCTCGATTAGTTTTCTGCATATTAGCCGGTTGGTTTCAAATTCTACCCCTGATTTTACAGATATCCACTTTCACCAAAATGATTGCTATATTTTTACTAGCCTCCCACTCTCATTACATATTTTTATGCAGCAATACGAGGGAGTTTCGACAAATAATACAACTCAATCACAGATGTATACACCCCAACCACCGCCGACCATTGATACAACAATTAATGGGATACCACTGGCGCCTCCTGCACCCCTTCCGAGTAATCTCTTTGAAGGCCTCCACCTGACACCTCCCACCACTCCCCCGGCCTTTGTTATGCCTCCCTCCGAGTCGCTTGTGGAACCCTCCGCTCCCCAACCGTCTATGCTACCAATGCCATCACAGCCACAACCTGCTGTCTCTATAGAGGGCATTCAGCAACAGGTAAGGCAATTGATCTGGCCGATTGTTCTCATTTTGCGACCTCTTACTTCACTATTAACCCAATTTGGTTGGTTGAGAAATCTTAAAATGTGTATAGATATTTACGATCTAATAACAAGTGGACGATCGTTTCTCACAGAAATCCAATACGGGAGACTGCATTTGATATTCTAATCACCTTTTGCACTCTTGGTAGGTTGAAACACCATTAAGTGATAGAATAGCGTAAGGTGTGAGTTGATGACTTTCGAATCCGGTTGGGGTGGATGTTTTTCAACTCTCATCTTGGACAGAAGTGTGGAGTCAAGGAGAAGGGTTTTCAATATGTTGTTCAATTTTGGTTAATTGAAATCAGGTGTCTCTCATAACATGCATCACATTTGGCATGACAATTATCAAGAAAGATGGACTCTTACTCATTTCTTTCTTCTGCTTGATTTCACCTATTTAGATGATTGCATATTATTTTTTTTTTACTTATTCTCTTTAGGTTTCACCACCTCCACTTCAGAGTCACCTCCAACATCATCAGGTTCCACAGATGTTACCTCAATTTCCTCCACCTTCAATGGAGGCACCTTTAATACAGCCTGTTCCTCTGATTTCAACTGCAAACATCGCCCCACCTGGCATGCCACCTATTAACGTCCAAATGCCACCGACTTCTGATTTATGTAAGTTAAACTACCCATGTTATTGGCATTATATAAGAATAATTAATTCTTTTTTTCCTTTCGTTTTTAGTGACTGGCCAACCTTGGACGAGCTAGAATCCTTCGAACTAGAGAGCATGTACTTTTCTCCTTTATATTTCCCCTGTTCTTACTTGCATTAGCATTTTCTGCAGTTGCTTCACTTCCTACATAATTTCAAATCTCTCTTATTCAACCCCCCCCCCCTTCTATTTTGCCTTCTTTACCTTCCTCGACAGTGGTAAGGACAGCGAGGAAGGAAATATAATGGCAAAATTGATGAAGTAATATCAAAACTTTTTTCGGTTTGAGAGCAGGTGGGAGGTGGAAATGAAAAGCCACAGTCTGCTTATGCTTCTTATTAGTGTTCATTGAAAATTGCGATTTCATCTTTTTTAAGTATGCACTAGAGGATCACGATAGGCAATGGTAGTTCCGTTTGAGAACACGATTTGGTAGACCCCACTTCGGGAGAAACCACTTTACTTATGGTTCACTTAGATAAGTAGTTGACTCGTGCAACATGTATTATTGGCTGATTGTTGGCAAAGAATATCTTCCACGAGAGGAAATCCAATCGGTGAACAAAAATTAATGAATCAGTAAAATTGATTCAGTTCTGTAAAAAAATGATAACTAAATGAATAAATGTAATTATGGGATACCGGATGGATAAGAACATAGTTACGTTTAATATGGAATTGATATATTGGAAAATGAGATTTGCCATTTAGTGAGGCGAGAGATAGGGTGCATCCGAGTATAGTAGTTTAGTAAAATGGCACAGATAAACCAAACTAAATTTGGCATGTTAAAATGTTCATGAAATTTATAACTCAAGCTCAAACTGATAAGTTTAATTAAAATATTGGCTAACAAAAATAGTCAACAAACAAACTGCAAACGAATTAATTAAAAAAGGGATTTAGCAATAAGAGGAGCAACGAAGTGCATACATAATAAGTAAAAGAAAATGACTGACAACAGAAAGACTTTTAAAAAACGAATATTTAAAAGATAAGACAAACATAAGACTTAAATTTCCAACATAATTTTCCATGGAAGTAAATATTCAAAAGCTCGGACTTTATAAAAATATGAATTGTTTTAAGTAACTTTGAAAATACGAACATTTGTGAGTTGGCCTTGGAACTCCAATAGCCTATTAAATCAACACCATTTGGTATAAGTCTAAATATTTTTGAAGCAAATAGTTTTCCAATTAAGTAATTATTCTGAAGTAGTAAATCCAGTTTTGTTCTATGTACCATCATTTTGTTATGGCATACATATCTCTGGCCTTTATTAGAATTATTCCTTATTTATATCATTTTTTATTATTTAGGTTTATTTATGGCTCTCAATGAGTCTAATTTTCGCACTAAAAATTCGCTTCCCGACATGGAACTTATGTAATTGCATTTATTTGATGTTAAATCTTGTTCATAGAGCCGAAGAACAAGCCATTGCGATTGGAAGGTTAGAGAGCAAATTGAAGAAAATTGAGGAACAAAACGAGGTTTTACGTAAGTATTTCAATAATGATAATTTATACTTCCTAATCGAGATTAGGTGAGAAACTGAGATTATGTGAAGAGGATTGTTCATTAAAGGAGGCTGAGTATATAAAGAAATTCATTGCCAGTGACATTCGACTAGCTCAAGCGGAATTCCTTTTGGTAAAAATAAACTATCTTTATATGCAATTTTTAGCCATTTAAACGCCCTCATTTATCCTCACAACTCGGCACTGATTCTGGAAAAGTTGCTCTTTCCGATAATGAGTCGTCTGAAATTGTTCATCCTGCGCTTGATTTCATATATCACAAAGCTCAAGAGTTGATCAAGAGTGTAAAATCCGAACAGCAGCAAAGTTATGATGATCTCCTGGCTTGGAAATTTACTCCTGATAGGTAAATATGTGCACGACACATCCCCCCCCCTCCCTCCTTTTGTGTTCTAGGTCTTAATTTTCCTGCCCTCATTCCATTATTTTCTAGAATTTTTAGGATTTATTTTGAATTTTCACTCTCAAACTTTAAAGTTTTTCATCCTATTTCGTTATTTACTCTTCTTTATTTTTTTCTAAGCTATTAAGTTGTTTGCCTTTCTCTTCGTACTTTTTTCCCCAGAAAGATTTGATTTTCGTAGTCGTGATATAGAGGCAAGAATAATGGCGTGGGCTTTATCCTTCATCGCGGTATAAACCTTTGTGTTGCGGATATCTTAAGTCGGTCTCTTGGAATCTGATGTGAAATCTAATTTCCATTATTAATGCAAATTTCATTAATCTTCTTTAATTGATTTAGCGCTTCTGGCCGACGTCTGATGACCTGTTTCCGGCAGCTTTTGGAAAGGAATGAAGGTCTCGGAGCCATAAACGAAAATGATTCCCTTTCAAAGTTGGAATCCGAAACAAAAGTACAGGACTCCTGTATTCGAGAATGCCTTAAAACCGCTCAAGGTCAGTTGTGGCTGTGGTTAATAATTAAATGCTGATCGGTTTCTTTTGCACTGCTTTGAATTGACATATTCCTCCCTCCCACTAATTTACGTTCTGAATGTCCCTGTTATAATTGATGAAGTGATTAAAATTTTCACGCCCGACAAATAAGTTAAATCCGCAAATTCTCCTATGGAAATTCTCTAATTTAACTCTCCATTATTAAATTTCTAAGTGAATTGAAAAAAAAAACAGAAAAAATCCAAAACAATGAAAATGAATAATGTTTGAGTTGAGGCGTTTCACTGACATCTTCACTTTCAGACTTCAATGCTGCTCTTTTGGAGTCCACTGTTGACTTGGACGGTGTTCAAAACAGTCTCTTTGTTTTGAAGAACAAACTTAACAAGGCTGAAAACTTGATTGCAGCATTGAAAGCAAGTTTCTTTTTTCACACTTATTTTACTCAATGCAACTTCATTTTCATCTTTGATAATTTTACCGGATACGTAGGTCCTTTAATCAGTACAAAACGTTGGTCCACATTTGTTACTTTAGATTTATTGCTAATCTACGTGATTTCTTCATTTTTCGCAGGCCGAATACGAGAAGGTGAATCCTAACCAATCAGATGCTCTCATTGCAGCTGCCCTAGCAACCCTCAGCCAACAGGCGATGAATCCCCATGATGATGATGATGAGGAGGAGGAGGATCAAGGAGATGAAGTTGCTGAATAGTACTACTTGGTGGATTCAGGAAGTCCAATTCCATTGTATTTAAGCCGGCTCTTTCTCCCTCCCTTGTACATTCTTGTCCCAATAAACATCCTTTCCTAAAAATGTCTTTTAATATATATGTTGTAATATTACCACCGCTGTGTTGTCTCTGAGCTGTAGTTTAGGCACTTGTCTACTTGTATTCAATGAAATTACTTACATAATTACTATTTTAATTTAATTTAAATAGGGGAAATTGACTGCAAATGACTGAGGAGAGTTCAGTTTTTTCCTCCGAGAGAGTAATCGCTTCTCTCACGAAGCACATTCAAAATGGTCTTTTGGGTCTGTGTCTCATTCGTTTCCTTTTTGTCCTTTTTCCATTGTATCAATTGAACTATAATTTTTATATTAAATCTTGAAATTTCAATCTACTTAGTTAGTTAGTTAGTTAGACCGTTCGCCCTGTCTTCCTGGTCACCTTCAAAACGAGCACTTTAATTGTCCAACAAGTGGGCTATCATATAGAATCCCAATTTCATCTACTTTTCCAACCTTAACTACTTTCAACTAACCGGTTGTAAGAATTTAGGAGTGCGTTTATCTCGTGTAAGCTGGCGCTGACGTAACAATCGAGGTCACGAATAACAGGCAGGCAGGTAAAAAAACAGGTCAAAGAAGTAGGGCTGAGCTGTTGAATATAAACCGCGATGGGATTTTGAGAGTTATAGGTATGGAGTAGGGGAGGGGGAGATGATAGGTATGCATACGAACTGGCAGGTGAGAAGCAGGTACCTACGCGTGGTATTTTGGTTTATTTAATCTACTTATGCAAGGTCGCGCTTGGAGAAGCAGGTAAGTGTGAATGCACTGCAATCAATAAGTCCGTCTGGACGAAACGGACTGGAGTTCGAGTTATAGGTGACTTAGAGGTGGAAAACAAGCAAAATTTATTTCATTATTCGAGTCCAAAAGAACTGTCAGAGCGCATATGGAATCATTCTTTCCTAGTGCCATATTGCCCTCTCAACCAAGTAAATGCTGAATAGATTAATCGAAACCTATCGCTGTGTTAGCACTGAACATCGTAGCAAAGCGTGTGCTCCTATTCCCGGGGACGGGGTGCGAATAGGCGGGGTGTGAGGACCGAAATAAAGTGCTTCTTTCATCTCACCCACCTCCCCATTTTTGTTGAATTCTACTCAAACCGCTTTAATTTGAAGTGAATAAACCTAAATGGACCGGAGGTACCCCCCCCCCCCCTCAAATAGAACAGAAGGAGTGTCTTTGAGTGCAAAAAGCCCCTAAGATAGGAGTTGTGACTTGAATTTGCGTCACGAGGGAAAAAAATAGATAGGCAAACAGCAGACCGTCAGTTCTAATCTCTCATCACCCTTCTTAAACTTGTATCTTTAGTGAACACGCACCGAATCTCCCATGTCAATGATCTCAACATGGCCGCCTTGAGGAAATATGAGAAAATTGCGGAAGCCACAAAGTCTTTTCATGCAAGACTTCAGCCCCTTAACGAGGAATGTAAGTACTTTACTTACCTCAGTTGTTCTGTTCTGTTTTTAGCTTTACAGCTAAAATAAGTACAGTATGCATTCAATACTAACAGGACCTGAAAAACCTTTAGAGATAACTACATTGAATCCGGTCCTTGTGCAAAGACGGCAAATTTGTCCGCTAGATTGACGCCCATCGGCTTCACTAATTCAAAATGGCTGTGTCTTTAATGCCCCCCCCCCACAATACAACACCAGCGATGTGGTCAATTTTACGATGTTAACCTAGTGCCTTTGTCAATTTTAGGCATTGCGATTGATGGACAGTTATCAGCACTTGATAAACTACTTAATAATATTGCCAACATGGAAATCCAGGTTTCCGAGCTGAATTCACTCGTTACATCCCTAGGTACGTATTCAAGATTACCTTTTCTTTTAAGAACATTATTGTCATTATCTCTACTTAGATGCCGGGTCTTAGAATGCTACAAAATCACTTAAAACCTAACTTTTGGGCAATCGTTAATTCCAAATGTCAGGTGTCTTGGGTTTCGTTTGGAAGATCAGCGAATTACTTGAATACAAGTGTAGAGCTCTGGTTGGTAAGATTGGAGAATGGGAAGGCGCTTGATCACCAGGCCGCCAATGTCGTTGCACATAATCGGAGCCTTCTACTGCTCCTAGAATCTTAGGCTACTAATCTCGAAATCTGGGGTGTTTTAACACCCCCCACCATCGCCCGCTGATAGCCTGCCAGATCCACTGTACACCAATTGACATGTCCGAAACCGATAATAGAATATAAGTATAAAAAGTGCTTCTGATGGTTTTAGCCAACACTCGCGAAAGGCTATTTCTAAGGCATTCTCTGTCCTAAGTACAAGACAGAACACAAAATCCTAATAAGTTAGAAATACTGTCTCAAATAGGATGAATGTCCTATCAAAACCGTTTAATTGGTGACAAGGAGCGATGTATTAGTCATCCTATGCTCACCTTATGAAGTGGCCACAAATACGCAATATAAATCAATAGGCGAAAACAATACAGACGGAATTCAACTTACTTTCTCTAAGATTTGATCGAAATTACGAAGGAAGAGGTCGAAATTCTAGCTTTATGCACATGGTTCAATCAAATAAAATTAAAATACTCGTCCCAATATTAACATAGTGCTATTTTTGTATTCTTGTAGAATGTCGATTCAAGAATCAACAGGGTGAAAAGAATAGCTCCAATTAGCCGGTAATATTTCACATTCAACAACCTTATCGATCGCTATCAAGACTTCAAGCATAGATTTTAGCAGTCGATTGGAGAATGATTTTGCTTTCCTACTGTTAACTGGGTGCTTTGTACCATTCATTTTAAAATTTGTTCTAATTTTTGACCTGATTGTAATGAGCTCACGAGCTTTTCTTCAATTTATTGGAATATTACTTATACTTTTAATGTCAAGTAGGTCGGGGCCACAGGTGGAAGATATACAGTCACCGCTAAAAGAGCCACCTCAACTCGTAAGATTGGTGTGACGTTGTTTACGCCCAATTTCGGTGTTTACGCGTTTATTGGCAACTACTACTTCGCTCAATGAGTATTCATAGCTTTGGTGTATATCTTGTAGGCTTCATTGAGATATTTAAAAAGCGGTCTAAGTATAAAACTCAATATATGCAAAAATTTTGCGAGTTCTGCAACACCAACGTTAATGCTTCGCGAACGAAGTGTGGTAGGATGGCGTTTGTATAGGTAGTTACAATTCGGTTCTTCCAGAGGATATTGGATTTAATATAATTTAGGCTAACAGCTCTGGAAGAAGATATGATGAAGACAACGTTTATTAGCAAAGGTGTAAAATAAATTAATATGAAAATAATATTTCAATAATAAGGCCAAAGTGCAAAGGCTTCCAGAGCTCGTTTAAACAGATTTTCTTGTCTACAACTTGTAAAACTTAACTTTTTAATTATTAAGGGAACAGAAACTAATTGTATGATATTCAAATTTCCACGAGCATGAAAAACGATAGCTTTTATTTAGAAATAATATGGTTAATGTTATGATAAGAACGTGTTTTAATGTATAACAGGTCCCTACTCTTTATAAAATAGTCGGATGACTCTTAGGCTGCCGGCGTTCGGTAGTGAAAGTAGAGCGATTACATTCGTTGGGTTTAATCAAGACTGTAGTATGTTTTATCTTTATTTTAATTTACAAATTATTTTAGGTTGCTTTGCTGTAGGAACGCAAAATGGTTTCAGAATTTATAACTCAAGTCCTTTGAAGTTAATCCGAAGATGGGGTGGGTAATTTATTTTTTGAGATTGATAATTTATTCATTTCTAGATTTTTCCATTTCCGAAGGTATGGGTGTGGGCTTTGTCGAAATGCTCTTTCGGACGAATTATCTTGGTATCCTTGGTGGCGGTCGTCATCCTCGAATACCCAGCAATACAGCTTGCGTCTGGGACGGAATAAATCAGAAATTCATTCTTGAACTTGCTTATTCTGGAAACGTTCGTGCTGTTAAATTGCGAAAAGATCGGTAGGTTTTTTTTAATTTTTATCACTTACGTTATTTATGTTTTCGTTTCATTAACGGGTGTTTTTGTGAAGCAGGCTTGTGGTTGTCCTGGATACAGCTGTTAAAGTCTACACATTTGAATCCGCTCCACAACTCCTTCATCAATCCGATACTTGCCTAAATACTGCCGGGCTTTGTCAAGTTAGCCAAAACGCCTGCAATCCAATCATTGCCTTTCCGAGTACTCGTGAAGGATATGTGACCATCATCACATCCCCTGAAAATAAGGATATTTCATCGTCCGCCATTCCTCCCCCGCGACACTTTCAAGCCCATCAAAATGCTCTCGCGGCAATGGCTTTTAACGCAGATGCCGATTTGATTGCAACGGCTTCTGAAAAAGGAACCCTAATTCGAATTTTCAATACCAAAACATGCACCCTTCTCCAAGAATTACGGAGGGGGACACAATGTGCTTTAATTACTTCGATTTCTTTCGACCACAACCCGGTTTTGGTAGATGATCAACTCGTCCATCGATTAGTTGTTGCTAGTGATCGAAATACTGTCCATATTTTTCGCCTTAACATCCCCACAAGCAGCCCAAATTCAAGTCGATTATCTCGTTCTCCTCAACGTCAGGATTCTGGACTGTGAGTTTAACTTGATTTACTTTCACCTCCGTTCAACTTTTGAGGTCACTTTTTATGCTCTTCTTACGCCTCCTCCTCCTCTAGTTCCGGTGGTCTATTAAAACTCAGCATTTTCCCTAATGTTAGTACGGTGCGGATACAAGTTGATATCGACTGCAAATTTATCTGTGTATTTAATCCTGATAATCCTGATTGTATTATCGGTGAGTTGCCCTCCCACGCTACGGTTGCTGCTACGCCTACTTAAATTGTTTTAAATAGTTCGTCCGTTCTACCTCTTTTTAGTCCTTGGTGCTGACGGCACCTACTGCAAATACCAATACACTTGGAGTGGGGCGGTGACAAAGGAGCAGAGTATAAACATCCTCGATTTTTGCAATGAAGAATTCGATCTCTGAGATTGATTTGCGCGGACTGTGTGTATCTTCCTTATTATCATGTATTGTACTATTTCTCTACTCCACCTCTCTCCTCCCCTCCTCTCGCCTCTCCATCTACCCTTATTATTATTGTATTACTATCTAGACATAATTTAGAAAAAATAGTTTGTAAATTTAATTTTCTCTCCTATTGTTTTCTTTAATCTGTTTTTTCCACTATCCTTGGTTGGAGTTTATTGTAGTCATTGTTAGTTGAATTCTCTGTCACCCAAGGGGAGCTTATTGAATTATCGAAATAGTGGCATAGTTCTCGTTGCAAGTACCGCTGCACTCATCTTTCAACCTGACGATCTCAGTTCCACAGTCCTCTAATTTATGTGCAAAGGCTACTGAGTAGTAGGTCATGTTGTGTGTGTGGAGGAGTGGCATCTTCGTGAATCCTTGATGGCAATCCCAGTTTTGCTAACTATCTTGAGAGCTAAATTATTTCACTTAAAATAAATTTCAGAATAAGTGGAATTTGATCAACTTCGTCTCTGTGCTGTTACTGCCATTTTGCACTTTTGCTCCAATCGGTTACAAGGATATTCAAATCAGAAGCACGTGCATTAAAATTGCTATCTTTTTTCCTATAGGTTTTGAGATCCTAATTAATGCAACTCATTATGACAAAGTTTAGTTGAGTAGAAAGGAAAGGGAGGGGAGGGGGGGGATTTTGACACCCATTCTCTGACTACCATTGAGGCTGATATTTCTGCAGGATACATTTCAGTAGCATTCTATGGAATTGCAATTCAGGTATACCGCAGAGATTTTTTTGTGGTGAATAGTTTTAAATGCGCGAATTGATTTGCCAAACTGGAGCTGTATAAATATGGTGTTGACCACCGAACACGTTGCAACCGCTAGA
>UZAE01012389.1:28729-43817 GCA_900617975.1 Rodentolepis nana
AGTGGGGCCATGGTAGTTTGAAGTGAGAAGTCAACCGCCGTTTAATAGACTTTTTTGCCGTATGAGTATACGTTGCCCAGGGTGCACCACGTGGAGGTAAGTCTATCGCACACCCCATGAAAAATAAATTAAAATAAATATATGACATTGTAGGAGTGACAATCGCTTCTACTGTGATCACTGGACGCAACGGAACCAAACTGACCAGTAGAAGATAGACTATGAACATGGTGGCTGAGTTTAGTCCGCATTGAATTCGATACCAATGATCTTCAAACGAGGGCAACTCATGACCTATCTCCTGAATTAAAATTGAAAGTGCTCTCTCATAGTAATAATTGAATCCAGATGTGACGCATGCATTGAGATCAAAAATGAGGAGGTGGATGATAAGATTTCTAATTATGACAGGGTTAAAAGTATGCAAGCATGACGACGTACTCTAAAAAGAAATTTTAATTTCTACAGACTGATGAATAGGTGAGTTATTGATTTAAATATCTCGGATTTTCGTGAGATTATCCGTCTTGAGTTATGCTCTTACTTAACGCACCCACTGGCGGTTCTTTCTTGAAAAGTTTACTTTCAATTGTACCTACAAAGTTAGAGAGCACTAGACTTACATTTATCTTTGAAATTAGTAAAAAGTACACTTTTTCTTAACGCACCAGCGCAAGCGAGGCTCCTTGTATTACCTCAAGTTTGTTATTGAAGCCAGTCTGCCAGCCTTTTGAATTGACCCTTTCTGGTTTATTGATTATTGAGAGTGTTATTTGATTGCCTATTGACCTTATTATTTATTGCTTGAGAAATATCTAATTTGTGATCAAAGTTATATTGTTCAAAATTTTTTGCCACGCGTACATATCAGAGACTTGTCATCGGTCCATAAGGTCCTGCACCAAAGACTATAAATCGAAGTAGAAGGTTAAAGAGCACTGAGAAGAGGGGTCAGAATGCGAAATCCTGAGTTTTAAAAGAGTTAGTTCATAAAAATGTATTAACTTTCTTCCCTTAGAAAGTGTGTAAAGCACTCCTTTATCATCTCAGTCTACAAACACAACAAATAAACCTTCCCTCTGAATTAGGATATTTATCAAATGTATTTGATAGGCTGGAGTGTGCGATAGACTTACCTCCACGTGATGCACCCTGGGCAACATATGCTCATATGGCAAAAAAGTCTATTAACTGGCGGTTGACTTTGACTTCAAACTACCATCACCCCACTGTATGTCATATTCGACTACTCCCACAGTACTCACCTCACCTTTTTTCTACCTTGGTGTCTGTCTCTTTTACATCTTTGAAACACTCTCCCCCTCCCTCCCCTCTGTGGAGCCTGAAATCAACTGAAGAGCTAGTGATAAATTTCAAAACGCCAGCCATTTGATATTAATAAATTAATATTTGATAGGCTAATATGTTCCGCTCTAATATTCACATAAAGAACCATTTCATTGTAATGAGTAAAAAATTGCATATTTTCTCTTGGCAAACCAGTCAAATATTTATTGATCAAATTATTTATTCCATCTTCTACTTCTGTTACATGCATATTCAAATCAATATAATACTGGAATGAGATTCAGGTAGCATCCTATGATTAAGTCAATTTAAGATTGTTTAGGACCCAGGTTTAAAAATCTCATTGGAAATGATTAGATAAACGAGGAACTTAACTTATCTAACTTAAATTCACAAACTCCCGGAAAGCCCAATAACCTCTTCCTTATATGAAGTGGTCCTTATATAGGCTACGGTCCAAAAGAATGATTGGTTGCCTGATTAACCAATGATGAAACAGTACTGAAGCTATTCCTATTTAGGAAGATTGCGTAATCGATAATCGATAGAGAAGTGCAGTTGACGACACTCTACAAACTTAGTTGACGAAATATCTTGAAATCTGAAGCTTTTCTTCACTCTCAAATTTTCACTCAATGTACCCTAATTTTTGACCTCCGATTGTAAGGCACCGGTTTCATGACAGTTGAGAAATTCCAAGTTACCAGTTAATAGTAAAAATTATAAAAAAAGCAATGCACGGCAAATAAATACGAAGTGAGATTAAGATGTGCCAAGCCAAAGTAATATCCCCTTTTCCATAGCTCAAATCCACCCTACGTTCTGTTGGACTACTGCGTTTTCCATAAACATTCAAACAGCGTAAGATCAAATAATTGATTAGATGATTTACGGATTATTTAGTACTGCCCGGGACTTTGAATTATATTGTTTACGAGAAAATTATAATGCAGTTGGACCGGAAGTCATTTGCCGATGGTACCTCAGTTTGTGCAATTTGAGGCAACAAAATTCGCCTCTCATTTATTTGAATTCATCAATCTCAGTCTTTAGACTCTATATCAAGTTTCGCCCTTCATCCAACGCTTGTTTATTAAGCATTCCTGGTTGAGTGGGTGTAGAAGTAAGTAGTTGTGACATCGAACCGGCCTCAAAGTAGGATGATAATAATTAATTGTTCCTATTCTCATGAACAAAATATTATTAGGCTATACGAAAGACGCCTTTCTCTCTGCCTTACTTACGCAACCGCATATATGCATGAGTAGTAGATATCACATATTTTTTTGGAAATAAAGGTACATATATACTCCATTAATACCCGATAAATCCAGATCCGGTTATCCTTATTCAACATAGCCAATAAAAATACGAGGGGTGTGCGATAGACTTGCCTCCACGTGGGGCACCCTGGCCAACGCATACTCATACGGCAAAAAAGTCTATAAACCGGCAGTTGACTTCAAACTACCATCGTTCCACTGTATGTCATATTCGACTACTAAACTACCATCGTTCCACTGTATGTCATATTCGACCCCTATCACAGTACTCACCTCATCTTTTTCTACCTTTGTGTCTGTCTGTCTGTGAATCACTCTACTGTTCCCCCTCTCGACTTTGATGTTCCTCCTCGTCTCTGTAAAGCCCGAAGTAAGCTAAAGGGTTAATGATTACTGTCAAAACGCCTGCCGTTTGAAATGAAATAAATAAGACATTCAGCCGATAGTCCTCTTCGTTTCCCCCTAAGTATATGAGCGCTGAATGGAAGATATTCCGACGAATACGCTAGCTGAAAGGGGTCTTCATACTTACTTGCATAGGGCTCGGTCCAAGATGTTACGTAATGCAGTTTCTTATGACCCTGCTATTCAAGCGAGCAAAGACTGCTTGGTGCTGAACTTAACTACGTCTCATGACTCAGCTGGAACACCTCCCATCTCCACCACAACTTTTGCTATTCGAAAGGAGCACCTATCCACCTGTTAGACTTTACGAGAAAGCCCTAGGTTTCAAAATGTAGTTTCTCGTGGTCTCTCAGCTAAACCTTTAAACAAAATATGCGCTGTTAAAATCACATTCGTTTCAAGACTACTTTCGTTCTTTTGCATTCACAAAACCCCTATGGTCCAAATCCCCACATGCCTTTTCAAATCCCTTTATTTCTATAACCGCCATATTTCATATTGAAGTACATAAACAAGTAAACTGGTGACCCAAAGAGTTGTTATTGCGATTCCATTTGTAACCACGCCCACTTGCCACCTCCCCCACTCATTTGATCAACTCCTAATCGTGGTTAATTCCACGCACAAATGTTTATGCTCGACGTCTTGGAAGAAACGTTAGCTGGTGCAGTAGTTCCTACAACTTGAAAACCTCTGAACCCCAATACCACCAGTTTACTCTATCTCCAACTGTACAGTATTTATCGATTTTCCAAGTGAGATAGCGCTCTCTTCCATTCTCTCCTAACATTGATACCTAACAAATCCAAATCTATTTATTTTTCAACCAACTGACTCCGATTCACTCTGGCTACAAATTGCAATCGCTGATGGAACACTAGCTATCGAAAACCATCTTAAAATAACTTAAAACTACAAGGCGCCATGTGGTGGCAATTTAAATGACAAAAGAAAAATTCGCCTCACAATGTGCGTGTATGTACTGATGGGATATGATACACACTCGGATGAATAAAAAATAGCAAAAAAGTACACAAATGGGCCTTTCGCCTCCATTTGGATAATCTAAAGCGTAAGGCAGCGGAGAGGAGAATGTGCAAAAGAAGTAAGGGGCAAAATCTTATAAAAGACAACCAAGCATATTAGTGCAGTTTTTCAGATGATTTTGATACTCCAATTCGGTTACATAGACACCTCCACAAGCCGTGCAAGTGAGCTTACTCTCCGGATGCTTTCGAAGATAATGCGACTTGAGAGTACAATTCTGAGTGGAAGAATAATGACATACTCTACAAATGTAGGGTCTTTCACCGGTATGGGTTCGAATATGGACTTTCAGATGACTCTTTTCAACGGTAGAATAAGTACAATGAGGACAGTAGAAAGGCTTCTGTTTGGTATGCTGCGCCATAATGTGTTTTCGAAGGTGAATTTTTTGACGATAGAAACGACCACAGAAGGAACAAGTAAAGGGGAGAAGTTTCGATTTCTGCTCCTGATTATCGATGGGAAGAGAATCGATCATTGGTGGAGGAGGAAGAGATGAGTCATCAACAGGAGAAGTCGAAGTGGAAGGCTGCGTAAGACAATTAAGAAAACTGAAATCCTGCAAAACGGGACTTTTATTGATCGGAGATTTATCAGGAAGAGAAAAAGGACTTGGAGTTGATAATGAATCTATGATAAAAGAATCAGAAAGTTCATCTGTTTGGCAAGTGGAAGACTTTAACGCGGGTGCTTGGGGAGCCGGCTGAGAACTGCAGGAACAAGAATCAACTGTGCATAAACAGGAGAGACTTGTACGGGAACAGCAAAAACTAAGAGCGTAGGAGGATGATTTCGGGTCATTGAATGAAGTCATTTGACGAAAATGCATATCCAATTTGCTGCATGCGATTCTGTGAATGAGACGAAGACTTTCTTCTAAATTTAAGGCAACATTCAAAGGGGTACAAGTCGCAGAATCATATGAAACACTTCGAAAATTTAAAGACTGATTATCGCCTTGCTCAATGTTCTCATTTTTCTGACATTTGCAATTAGTGTTTCGAGATGGATGAGAAGTGAGAGAGAGTGAAGCATTAGTAGAAAATAAAGTCAAATTATTTGATTGATTTACTGTCGGTGAAAATTCGTTGAATTCCATATCAGGAGCTGAAGTACTTGGTCTATCAAGCTCACCGCCTTGGCTTTCATAGACAAGATCGTTCAGTTCGTAAGGGAAGGACTGCAAACTAAAATCATCCGCTTGCTGTGGAGGCAATTCATTTGGAACGCGTAGATTTCTTACGACTTTAATTCCATGATCAGTCTGAACATGATAAAGAAGGGGCATTGGAGTGTTAAAACTACGGAGACATTGAAAACATTGCAAATACTCACAATCCTCGTCAAACATTGAATTAGAGCATTTGGAACGTTTGTGCTCAATAAAAGTAGTCAAATCTGAGAGAGGGAATTCCAAGGAACAAGATCCGCAATAGATAAGATCAGGCCGCATACCCTCCAGAAGCTAACAGACAAACGCGCCGAAAAATAATAGTATAAGGTTAGCCAACCTTTTAAGTTGAAACCTATTGGTAAATTATTTTGTTCTTTCACCACAGAAAACCATTGATTCTGAAAATAAAAATAGAATTTATAATATTATTTCAGTTAAGCGTAATGAATATATAAGACCTTACATTGTTATCCTGGCAAAAAAATAGGGAAATTAAAATTTTACCCAACAGCTCTAATAGGGCCATATAGTGGATGAAATTAAATAAACAAAACAAGAAAATTGTCTCACATTCGAAATTAAGAAAAAACGTAACGTCATCCATGGAAAACAAATAGAAAATCATCATTTTCAATTTGAAAACAAGATCTAGGTGAGCACAGTTGCTTATCTTCGAAAATTCTAATCATCTTAATATTCAAAAGAGTAGGAAATTGAAATTTTCCTTGCTTTATTGTCAAGCGTTTCAATGATGGGAGAATTTTCCGATGGATACATTAAAAATTAGATGCATTAATTGCAGGTTTTCTTCTCAGTGCTTACATACGATGACCCAAAATCATGAAATAGCTATAGATGCAAACTCAATTGTATTTCAATATAATTCAAGGACATTGATTCTAACTAGAATTTATATACACAAGAAGTTGATCTACTTTCCACATGAATAATGCCACTGATTGATATACCAGATATAATAACTCTGATAAAAAATTAATAAAATGCAAAAGTTAATGCAAGTGGTGATTTTTGTTATTTCAATTTGTAATAAAATATGGAATTGTTTTACGCCACCTAATAAAATGTCACAATATGAACTTTGGTTATTCTCAAGGACACAACCATTCCGCGCACAGAATAAAATCATTACAAACTTAATAAAATGGATTCAACAGACGTTTATGGTGACCTTCCATTACAAATGCCTTTATCTCCCGTCGAATTCGTTAAACAACCTAGAGTTGTTCTAAAATTAAGTGTTATGGTAAATTTAATTCCACTGTCTTACATAAAAATTATATTTGTTTAATTTATTCATAATTTCTAGACAGAATTAGAGTTAATTCGATGTAACTTTGAATTTAAATGATTTAATTACCCAAAGAATTGTTTGTAGATTTAATCTGTTTTCAACTTTGCTTAGATTTTTTCCGTTATTGGTCTTGGTTGTGCTACAAACGGCTGTTCTGAGAAGGAACACTTCATTTTTAATAATGACTCTCGCGCTTGCCAATTCGCTGTTGCAGTGAATCTTCTCGGTTTTCTATTCTCTATTTTCTCAATTGTTGCTGATTACCTCTACGACAAGACTGCAAATGTCAAACGTCGTAAATACATTCTTATGAGTGACATCGCGGGTGCTTGTAAGGCCTCAGGTTTTTTTAAATTTTTATATTTTAGTTGGCCAAATTGTTAACTTTTCATTAGTTATTCTATTTTTTTTAATTAATAAGTATTAGTATGTTTATTAAGATATATTTTTAAATCTTATAAATTTTTTTACAATTTGCTGTTTAAATTTGAATGATTGAAAGAAGTTACTTCTCGTCATTTTGGTGTTCTTTTAGCCCTATTCGGATTGCTGAATTTTGTGGCCTTCTGCTATCTGACCAATCGTTGGTCCAACACACACAGCGCGTGGTTAGAGGAGAATGGATTTGAGCATTGGCAGCAGCGCAACGCTCGTTCCATCATCTTCTTTGCGTTTGTCGCCCTCCTCATCTGGGTAAGTCCCTTTCCTCTGCCCCCCCCCCCCCCCCCCCCCCACTGCCACCCTTTGCCTCGCTCTCCCTTTGCACGCACAATTTTACGTGGCCGATTGAGTAAAACTCTCGCGTTCAATAGTTGCGTTCGCGCTACACGCGCGCAGTTTCTAGACCAATTTTAAGGCAGTTTGCTGTTAGCAAAGTCATGCCTTTCCCTGGGGGATAATTACAATTCCGAAGAGAAAATAATTCTAAGCAATCTAGTTATGCTATTATTCTCGTCCCAAAACAATAATAATAAGTTTTTTAGTTGCTGATAAAATTTGGGATACCATTTGAATAAAGGGAATTAATTTTGGTGTGTTTATTTCTAGGGGTTGATTTCGCAATAACATGCACTCATAATTTATCTTCATATTGACACCTGAGAGCGAATTTGAAATTATTTGAAAGCTCTCGAAGCTCTGACCTTGTCTTCCCCAAGTTCGATCTCCTTGGTCTTGATCTTTTAATTAACTAATATTTTGTACCTTGTGCCTGCTAAGTGTTAAGGTTTTTGTAATATAATTTTAGCTGATCTCTGTGTCGAAATGATTTCCGTTCAATTATTTATTTTAATAACTCATTGTAAAGTTGAAAGTATTCATTTATCCTTCCTTCTATCTTGAGCAATATGAAACATTTATATTGAGGTAATCAACCATCTCAATTGATCAACTGACTGATACCCATTAGATAATATGGGAGCGAATACATTCAGTAATTCACAAAAAAATACTTCATGAAATATGGAACTAATGTGAAATCAGATACATTGATTAAATTGCGTTGATTAAATAGTCCTTCTTTGAAATTCTTAATCTCCATCTCTTCCTGGGTTCAGATGATTTTCAATAATAAAACACATCTTGCCGTATTTTATAATATTGCCAATAAATCACCCTCGATATTTAAAAATTGCAGACTTTAGCGGCATTGTCATTAAATCTCAAGATTATTTTAGAGATTATTCTAAATAATAATTATTGTCGGATTATTTTTCCATATTTTTGGATTTGAAAGTCTTTCATCAATTGAACATTCAATCAGTTCAACTAATTATTTGAATTTATTCTCAATTCATTTTTGACGATTGATCAATAGAAAATGAGATTGCGTATTGCCGATCAAGAATTTGATCTGTTATCCCTTTTATCTAGATAGTTTCTAGTCCTATTACCCCTCCGCCTTATTACGTTAGGGTGAAAAAATTGCATGGAAACTGCAAATTTTACATTTTTATCTAAAGTGAAGGAAGAGGATATTGTGCCACTCCGCACTAAGAGCCCTGCTTTGTATTGTTAACTGATTAGTATTTAATTATTAGGTAAAAGAGGTTTTAGATCTTGCAAATTAGAGTTATGATTTAACTCATTCGTCGACCATTACAATCATTATAAAGGGAGAAGTCAACTGCCAGTTAATAGACGTTTTTGCCGTATGAGTATACGTTGCCCAGGTTGCACCACGGACTCTTTTGCCGTGTATACGTTGCCCAGGGTGCACCAGTTTGTTTGCCGTATGAGTATACGTTGCCCAGGGTGCACCACGTGATAGACTTACTTGCCGTATGAGTACACGTTGCCCAGGGTGCACCACGTGGTGCCTTATGAGTATACGTTGCCCAGGGTGCACCACGTGGAGCCGTATGAGTATACGTTGCCCAGGTTGCACCACGTGGAGCTAAGTCTATCGAACACCCCATATTACATAAAAGTAGTAAATACAGAATATTGTCAATTACAGCACTGCACATTTAACATCTCGCATGAAGTATTGAAAGCGTTAAGCATGAATTTCGATAGACAACTCAATACTCCTCTCTTATCTCAACCACACCACATTATTTTATTTATTTTTATAATGCTTACATTTTCAATTATATCCATGTCCTATTTTGTGCTTGACTATGAAAATTTGTTTATGCCTTTTCTGATCATTTTTTTAATATCATGTTATTTGTTGAAAGGTGAGAACTTCAGGCTTCAACTTTGACAAAACAAAAAGCCATTCAAATATATTTTTCTGTGTGTTTTCTTCTTTTTAATGAGGTAGCCTAAATTTACTCTGGGTGTACTACTGATTTCAATTTTTCGCCCTTGTCAGTATTTTTTTCAACCTCTGAAAAATGTCTGGTAGGAACTTGTTTGAACCGTCGCACATTTGTAGAATGTGACTGGATTTTGGTCTTAATAGAATTCAAGTTAAAAAATGAACCTTAATAAGAAGTCGCTAGGCACATTAAATAATGCAATTTCATTTTATCACTGTTGATATTTGATGTTGTTGAATTGAAAATTTCGTGTTAATAGCACTTTTTTCTACGGTTATTTCCCACTCTCGTCCCAAGAAAGTACTGATTTTTATTGCTCTGAACAACTTTTTGGGTGTATATTTTTTTTGAGAAGTAAGTAGACATATTGAGTAACTAATTATGTCAGTTTAAAAATTGACGTTTCGTTAAACTAATCGATAGATTGAAAACAGAGATTTCTTGATTCATATTTTTTTGTAAAATTAGATTATTTTGATGGAAAGTAGTTTCATTATTTTCTCACTATTTTAGACTTAGTATATTACCGTGTATTGAGATAAAAATGTAAATGTGACCTTCGTTTTTTTAAGCTCTTCAACTCCCAAATGTATAATAGAAAACCGGAAATAATTGACGTCCACGGTATATTTCATACTCACTTTTAAGAAAAAAATTTATTAAAAATTTGTTTGAATTCTATCTTAAAACACTTTCCAAAGATTTCGCCGAAAGCATTATCCGATAGTAATGAATTTCAAATCTCTTGAAATTACTATAATTTCATTAATGCATCTTTATTGTTTGATTTTGGCTTTTAGAATGCATTCATATACAAAATGAATTCCTCAATGATAATAAATAAATATCCATTTATTTATTTACATATTTCAAATGGCAGGCGTTTTGATAGCTATCATTAGCCATTTAGCTGAATTCGGACTTTATAGTGAGGAGGAGAAACATTTATTTATTTATTTATTTCAAACGGCAGGCGTTTTGATAGCTATCATTAGCCATTTAGCTGACTTCGGGCTTCACAGAGGGAAGGTTCATCAAAGTAGCAGAAAGTCGAGGGGCGGGGAACAGAAGAGCGATTCACAGATGTAAAAGAGGCAGACAGACATAAAGGTAGGGGAGAAGGTAAGATGAGTACTGTGGAAATGATCGAATATGACATGGAGTCAGGTCATGGTAGTTTGAAGATAGAAGTCAACTGCCGGTTAATAGACTTCTTCGCCGTATGAGTATACGTTGCCCAGGGTGCTCCGCGTGGAGGTAAGTCTATCGCACACCCCAAGGAGGAGAAACATCAAAGTGACAAAAATACGAGAGGGGGGCAGAATAATTATTCACTGATTTAAAGGAGACAGACAGATACAAAGGTAGATGAAAGGTGTGGTTAGTACTGTGGAAGTGGTCGAATATGACATACAATGGGGTGATGGTAGTTTAGAGTCAGAAGTCAACTGCTGATTAATAGACTTACTTGCGTATGAGTAAACGTTGCCCAGGGTGCACACGTGGAGGTAAGTCCATCGCACATCCCATATTATTAAATATAATATATGTATATATATTTCAACTTTTCTGCTTTGTTTCCATGTGATAAAATCAGTTGCATATGCAGGTCATTATACTGTAGTGATTTCATTGGAAGAAGAGAGTCTGATTTGGCAAAGTCCATCCTGATAAGTCAGGAAACTCACTCAAGGAAAGTTGTTTTAGATTTCTTACATTTGAGCATCATGTCTTCCTATGGATAAGTTAATTGGATCTAATTTATCTTCAATTGTTCCTCACCTGAAGTAGGTGATGAGGTGAAGATATTGTAGACCACCGTGTATTAAACTAATGATTTTGAGGATTCGAGAGAGTGAGATGAGATATAGAGAGGGCGGGAGAGGATGAGAGGGCGGTGTACGAGCAGTTAAAAGACCAGCGTGTGTGAGTGAATTTATATATTTTTGCCCGAATAAACAATATTGGGGCTTTTTTCAAGTGCTCTTCGGAGAAGCTGGCTCTAAGTCTAATGACAGCACTGAGAATGACATTCTGATGTGTAAATTTTAAGCCATTTATAGTTTTTTATGAGGATTTTAGACAAGAATCAATGGGACATTGGAACCCGTTGTCAATTATTAATATTAATTTCAAATGGAAAGCTTTATGATAGTTTTCATAAGCTCTTTAGTTGACTTCGGGCTTCATAATGGGGAGGAACATCAAAGTAGCAAAAAGGTCAAGAGGGCGAATAGAATGATTTGAGGTGTGATTCATGGATGTAAAGAGACAGCCAGACAAAGAAGGTAGGGTAAGTACTGTGGAAGTGGTGAAATATGGCATACAGTGGTGTCATGGTAGTTTGAAGTCAATTGCCGGTAGATAAGCTTTTTTGATGCATGTGTATACGTTTCCCAGGCTGCACCGAGTGGAGGTAAGTCTATCGCATACCCCCCCCCCCATGTCGATTAATGTTCTTGAGAAACAGTGATCCTGTCAATAGTACAGGAGCACTGCTTTATTCCAAAAGTATTCCTTCAAAGTTGGCAACTTCGAACCTCCACTGTGCACTTGAAGTATGTTAAGAATGAGATTTGAGCTATCAGAAGCAGTTATTGACGTTTTTGATTGTTTCAACCATGACTTGTTGGTCATATCCAAGCCTACCTAGTCTTCATGACCATCTGACCATTGCAATGACCTTGGGTCAACTTTCTCTTTAATCCTCGTTGAAATTTGACTACTTAAAATAAATTTCCGAATAATCCAATGAGCTTGTTCTGCATACGTCATGGCTTGTGAAAGCGTAATTCTCAGTTCATTCTTCTCGCATAATTAGGACAGTTTCGATGCAGTTACTATCAGATGCCCTTAGTACAATCGTGATAGATCCTGATAAACCGTAGCTTTTAATTTTCACAAATAACTTAGTTTAATGAAGAGCATTAGTAAGTTGGTAATCCATAGATTAAAGTCAGTTCTTAAGGATTTTTAGTGGATTGATACACCAATAAAGTCATGACTAACTTAGAAATCTCCGTGACAGATCTTCCTATAGTCGGAAAGGCTATCGCGATGATAGAGAAAAGGAATAAAGGTTGCAAGCGAAACATTCATTGCCAATTATGATGTTGGTCAACATGATTTGTTATCAAATAAATATAGCCTAACTTGAGTGTCAACTAATAGTTAAAATATTTGAGCAATGCTTTGCACACTCCAAAACGTTCGGGCGAACATTTTATCGAGTGCGGATTGTGCACGCCATAGTTAATTACTATTCGCTTAATTACCATAGTTACCGTAGATCATGCCGAAGCAACAAAATTCAATAATGCTACACTATGCCAAACATTCGGTACATAACTTTTTGTTACCAATGTTCTTATTTGTTAGCACAACTCACTCTAAATCAAGACCATAGACACGGATTATCAATATGAGCTACAAGTATAAGGCACTAATAGCCGTTCATATTTTCAAGCGAACGATGAGTAGAAATTTGTGCACGATCGAAGTACTAACTAATTAATTTAAATATAATTGGTTCTGAATTAATTATTCATTACCAACTTGGAGGTAATATTGAAAAGTTAAAAGTGCTTGAGGAATGTGGTGTTTAAATTTGCCAATCTAAGATTTCATATTCCTTTGAGGTTCCTTCGTCAAAAAATTGTTTTCAGTTGCGAGTAGAAGCATATGACAAAATTGTGGATTTCCATTAATCCAGAGTTTAAATATATTTCTAACACTAAATACTGCCATTTAATTGGTTTAAGCTTTCCGGGGCCTCGGAAATTCTCCTATTCGTATCATATTTGTATCAATTAGGGAAATACTCTTCCCAACGAAAAGAAACCCATGTTTGTTGTGTTTGAATAATATTGGCTGTTTCAAGATCATTTATTTTTGGAATGCCATAATACTACTTAGTTATTTTAAGTAGACAATAACGCTTTGTTTAAATTCAGGGTGGTTTAACATTCATGGCACTCATTCGTTTTCGAGCTTCCGCTGGTCAGGGTGCATTTAGGGGCGGGATTCCACCTTCCACAATGGATGTTGGAATGGGCAGCTCAGCTGGAATCGATGATATGTATCCTTCGCAGCCCAAGGCCACTGGGGGTCCCATGCCGCCTCAACAGCAACAGCCAATCGGTGGTGGAGGGGGTGTTGGTGCCGTCAATTCCTCTTCCTACTACCCCCCTCCCACATTTTGACCTTGGGAATATGTGTATTCTCCTGCTACGAGACACTACCTTCTAGTTTCAACGCATTCCATTCCTGTTGTGCATTTGAAATTGTTGTACAATCTCTCCTTGCTCGATCGATTCACTCGTTGTGATATTTCTGATCTCAGAACAGCCAGATCTCTAACTTCATTCCTTTGCTCTCTTCCCCTGTACTTGATAATTTCATTAGTATACTCTCCTCAATCATGCCACATTACTACAAAATATGTCTAACAGCTATCATTGTTTCTAGTATAGATGTGGGACTAACCACACTTCGAATTTCTGATTTCTTGCATTGGCAATTACGATCCATCTTTGTCGCGCACGTTTATTTTAAATCTCTATAACGCCAGAGTTTGGCATTTTGAATACTCTTAAAAGGATACCAACATCACTAAACCACCATTGAGGCACTTTCATCATCTGACTGTGCTAAGATCTAGAATATGTCCTTTAAGATGAAGTAAAATAAAATACAAAAGAAACAAGATTTCTAGTCGAATTCGTGGTGAGTCAGTGCGGAAAGTTGAAAAATCACAATTCCGTCTGTTAAAGAGAAATTTCGAACAAATTGTGAAATAGAGAGTTTAAATAAATGGTGCTATATGTATACTTTCAAGTTCGTTTAATATAATTTTTAATTAGGAGTTGGGATGCAGATGCTAGGCAAATTCTAGAATTGAAATGACCAATTATATACATGAAGTTCTTTTATGATGGATCGACATTAGGGTTGAAGTCTTATTTAACTCTCGGTTAATGAACACTGAAAGCATGCGTTGCGTAACAATAAAGTACAGTTGCCTTTGAAATAAAGCTCAGTATTGCTCTCAGATGCATTTGCTTCCAATAGAATTCTTCCTTACAGGTACGTGACAACAACAGCTTTGACACAAAAAAGTTTAAGATAAATTTTTTTGCGATAGTAAACGGTTTATTTATAGGATTTAAAGCAGAAAAAGCCGAATTATGAGTAATCAGCAGCGCAAAACTAATTGCACAATACCGAGAAATCAATGATTTTCGCACGAGTTGAAAAAAATTAATTAAAAGCAAAGCGAAATGGAAAATTAATTTAACTCACTAATCGAAATTTTATAATACCTTAAAATACGTTTACTCGAGAGATAAACGTGTGGCTTGTCTTCAATCTCGAGAGGAAATTCACTATTTGAATCCAATCAATTTAGACTGGATATCCCCTTGCAAAATTAGTGCCATTCCTTAACACTAGCAGAGAGAATCAAGGATCGAAATTGGCAATAGGGTATCGAATAATCGTGATTGAATGAGAGTGGATAGGGGTGTAGGGGTATCGTCACAAGTCTTGACAAAACCTTGGAAATCATTTCAAGGCAAAATGCTCTTGCATAAAATTTATCTATTTATTTCAAATGGCAGGCTTTATGATATTTATCACTAGCCCTTAATCTTTGACTTCAGCTTGCCCCATGGGTAGGGGGTACATATATAGCAGTTAACTAATAGCAGTTCATTACACTCAAGAAGGGGGGGGTACATTTATAGCAGTTAATTGATAGCTATTCATTAGCTGTCTTCTTGCTTCCCAGTATCTT